>CABHPP010138773.1:12695-41243 GCA_902168425.1 Peromyscus attwateri | reverse complement strand
TATATATATATATAATATTATATATTACATATGTATTATTAGATGAGGGTGCATATTGGTTTTGTTTACTGCACAGAAATATTTAAGACCATACCATGTGTCTATCTTCAAGGCTTTAGTACACCAGGCAACAAAATTGGTAGAAATTATTACCCTTAAGGAATTAATATTATAGTTCATTTCCTTTGTATATTTAAAGCACAGGCCATAAAATTAACAAAACGTACAGGATATGTTGGACATCAGAGGCCTGAAGTGAATTGCCTTGAGCTTGTTTACTAACACAGGGTGCCCTGCTGGCTTCAGCCTGGGGTTCAATGTACTTCCCTTCTGCATGACTCTGCATACCCCATCTACATTCCCTGGAATATCTCTGATGAATAATTTAATTTGATTGCTCCATTCTCCATTTAGGAAGTATTTCCCAGTTTCTGTGGGCTTTGTATTTTGCTAGTCTCAAAGTCTTTATCCTGGCACTTCCTGCTCAAAGGATTCTTTCCATTTCATTTTTCATCTCAAGCTGTTGGCTTTTTCGGACCTACTCCAACCAGACCAATAGTAAGAGGTAATAAACTGAGGGTTTCAAAATAGATGAGATTACAAAAAAAAGAAGGCATGGAAAAATGTGATATCTTAGCACATAGCAGACGGATTCACAAACATCTCAGGGAGCCTTTAGTGCCGCCCTGTTCACTACACATTTTTATTAGTTCATTTTAATAGATGTGTTCTTATACATATATGGATATGTTCACCCCTAGAATTAATCTACTGCAAATTATTCTTCTGGAATATCCTGGGGGAGCTTTGAGCAACTTGAGAGAACACAGTTCTTCATTACTGTCTCAGAAAAAATGCACCCTGAAATTTTTCCTCAGTTTAATCATCCTTTCTCTGCAGCAAAATATTGTCTTTAGGGCAGAGTTGTTTCTCCTGCTCTTGTGAGAAGACTTGCCACATGTTTTTCAATGCAATTCAAGTAGGGCTTGGCTCTTCAGCAGCAACAAACTCTTGGACCAGAATCAAGAAATTGTACAGGGGCTAGACATTCAGATAGACCAACATATGTTCTTGGGTGACACCCACGGTGATGCTTAGATTAATTACCAACTTGAGAAAAATCTATAATCAACTGATATGAAGTCTCAATGAGGGATTATCTGTGGGGAATCATCTTGGTTATATTAATTGAAGGAGGAAGACCTGCCTACCCTGGGTGGCACTCTTCCCTAGGTAGGAGATTCTGAGCTATGTAAAGGCGGGGGAAAAGAATATGATTATTAGAATGCATGCATTAGTTCATGCCTCTCTGCTCCTGAATGCAGAGATGTTGTGAACAGTTGATTCAGGGTGCTGTTGTCTTGACTTTCCTGCTATGATGGAACATAACCTAGAGTCATGAACCAAATGGCCCTTTCTCTTTTAAGTTGCTCTGTCAGGGTATTTTACCACCACAATAGGAAAAGAAACTAAGACGCTTCTCTCATCCTTCCTTCTCCTCCAATGCTGTGCTTGTGAATGGTAAGTCCAATAAGCATTTTAATATCTCCTACTTCTTTCTTTCAGCAGGTCACTTATTTCTTTGAGAGCTTATTTTGGCAAGTGAACAATCAGCTTTCTGATAAACTTAAAAATGATCAGGGGGAATATCTGACCTCAGTATCAGATGAACCATATCTTGAATGTACTGAGTTCTGTGACTTAACTGAGCGATTGATCACAGTTGGCTTGTATTCTCCCTGCTCTGTGGACAAACATGACAAGCTTGAAAGTTCACTTACATTACAAAGCAGTTTTTAAAAGCCTCTGTTATGGGGGAGATTCTGCATGATTCTTTTAATTTTGCTTATAAGGAGAAATGCACAGGAAGTTCTAATGGCCCTGTTTGACAGATTTCATTCATAGATCTACAATCTCCTTTCTCCCTCTGATCTTCAGAGAGGAGTCATTTATCATCTTGTTATTGAACACCATTGCCCAGACTCAGTTAAGCACTGTGAAGCTCTCCAATAGATATATTTATTAATACCTAGAAGTTGTAGCTCTCTACATAAAAACAATGTAAAGGAGTAGTTGTATGTGCCTTTACAACAAACTTCAGTTGCCATTACCCTCCAATGATTTTATTTTATTTTTTTATTTTGTATTGTTTATGACAAGAGTCAGGAAAGTCTGGTATGATGAGTGATACAGGGAGCCCTGAACTGGATATGAGATGCAGTTTCCAGCCTTGATTTTTACCATCAGCTCAGTGTGGGGCCATGGATAACTGATTAAATCCCGAGTTCCCATTGGCAAAGTACATAAATCAAACAATATAAGTGCTTCATTTCTTAATTTTTATCACTTTTTTTAATTTAGTGTACACATGCATATGTAACTCACATGTGAAGGTCAGAGGAAAACGTTGAGGAGTCTCTTTTCTTCTACCATGTGGGTCGCGGGAATGGAGCACAGGGCATCAGGTTTGGCAGCAAGTGCCTTTATCCACAGAGCCACCTCACTGGCAAAACGTCAGTGTTTCTGAAACTCATGTGTGTGTAGCAGAAACAAGCTCGGCCCTGAGCCTTCCCTGGGTGGTAGTCTTAGAAACCATCGTTCTCACAAAGCCCCTGTGATGCACACAGTACTGACACACTCTTATACAAATCATCACTGAATTGGATGCTTTTTCTGACAACAGCCAATAGGGGGATCATCTCATAGTCAGTGGTATGCTTGGGGCTTTGAATCCATTGACCATGACAGGAAAAATTTAAAAAGAAAAATTCTATCAGTAGATTTTTGTAAGAATGGATATTTGGGCAGATAGGGCCAGATGATCTGATGTTAGTGATATTTCTGAATTAGTGGATAAAGACTCCCCTCCACCAACTGGTATTTTAATCCAAGGGGCCAGGCTGTAGCTGGAGACAGCTAGGTGTTTATTTTTGTTTGGACTGATACATTCACAGTAACTGATGTGTTATGGTTTAACAAATGCACTAGTACAGTGGATACACAGAAATAAAGTCTTGATCAATTTCACATTAGGAGTTCAAGCCAATAACTTATGGAGAAGAAATACAAAGGTCTCCAAAGACCTCTTTTTTCTGATTTTTAAGCCTTTTCATAAGAGCAAGAAGCATTTTATCAATAAGGGTCACAGAGTATAGAGTAAACACTGTTGTCCTGAGCCTCACAGTAGACCAGTGAGTGGACACCACTACCCCATCACCTCACACTCTGTGCTTCCTCTGTGGAACTCTTTCCTAGAAGCCCGTGTTCCTTTTCTTTTCCTTCAAAGGGAAGTTTCATGCTTCAGCAAAGCTATGGGCCGTGGTGATGGACTAGCTCAAAGCCTGTGCTTTGCTTCCCAGAGGCTGCGAGGCAGAAATTGGCTATGCTGAGCAGACTCTGAGGCCCAGGCACTTTCACTCCTTCCAGTTTTCTGAGGAATGCTTTGAATTCTTGTCCTGGTCCTACCTAGGAGGCTCAGAGACCCTCATCCCAATGAGAGTCTCCACACCCAAAAGACATCAATACCCTGTGACACACAGAATGCTAAATGTTCACCAAATCTCTTTGCAAAAGTATGTTTTCAAAAATATTCTGTGACCAGACATCTTATGCTATTGTCATAGAGACAAGGGTATCATAGACAAATAATCAGCATTTTATTGTAGCTGAGAAGTAGCTAGTAACTACCACAGTGCTCCCTTTTCACTCATAAATGAAGGTGATTTAAATCTCCATATATGTTCCTGTGAGGATATAGACTTCCTACACACATGTGAATGCTCTGCTCACTCCTGGGACTCCATAAGCCCAAAAGACTAAAGGCTGGAGCCAAATGAAAGTGAGCCTTGGTTAGTACCCACATCAACCACTCTCTCTCTCAACCCCTGTAATTACATGTTTCACTTACTCACCAAATTCAGTGATTCCCATTTTCAAGCTAACATATAAGTCAAAATGGCTTTCTTCCCGCCTTTGTTCTCTGACATTCTGTTTTTCTTGGTTAGCATGTATTCCATGATTCAATTAGGACTATGATGAGAGAAACAATGGGCAGAAACATGGAATCCAACAGCCAAGTGGAGTAAGAAGGAACTGATCAGTAATTAGCAAGTCAAAGCTGCCCCGTGTGTCCAATGATGGGGCTCATTTTGTTTAAGAAATATTTTTTATTCATTTTACATACCCACCATAGATCCCTCTTCCTTCCTTCTACTCCCCATCCCCAACCTTTCCCCCAATCCACTCCCCCATCTCCTCCAACCAAAGGGTAGCAGTTCCCATGGAGAGTCAACAAAGCCTGGTACATTCAGTTGAGGCAAGACCAAACCCCTCCCCACTGCATCAAGGCTGAGCAAGGCTTCCCACCATAGGTAATGGGCTCCAGAAAGCCAGTTCATGCATCAGGGATAGATCCTGATCCCACTGCCATGGGCCTCTCAAGCAGACAAAGCTTCACAACTGTCTCCATATGCAGAGGGCCTTTTATGCCACACACATATTTAAAAGTCATCACACAAATTACCACCAAGTAAAGGAGTGTTAAATGTTTTGAATATGTAACTTTGAAAAGCCATCATTGTTGTTTTTAAAATCCATTCCTTTGTTTCTCTCAAATGAGAATAGAAAGGCCTAGAAAGTTACAGAGTAGATCTAGGGTAAAGTGGGGGGATCTCCAATGTACTAGTGGGCATGAGCTGTTCTCTGTGTCCGGGCTGCACTACAGTATGCAAAGCACCCGCATGCCACATAAAATTATCCTACTGTTCTATGTCTCAGTAAATCATATCTTTATTCCTTACATGTAGTGAAGATGTCTTTTAAATTTAGAGCTCAATGATGACATGTCAATTTCAGGAACATATTTACTGTATATAACATAAAACTCTTTTAAATTAGCTGCAATTGGAAGAAGGATAAAAATAAATCAATAAGATAATCCTAAGTAAGTATCCAAGGCTGTTGTTTTCCTACTATATTTTTACTGAGATTTTCATGGGTTCGTCACTGCCCAATAGGCTGAACTTGAACCTTAGATTGGGATTTTTCAACTTTATGAGAGTGCACAAGTGGTACACATCTAACAGAGACCATACTTTGGTTTTTAAACATAGACATCTTCCTAGAGTAATCATATGTAGTATGAGTGTGATCTTCTCTGGATGCTGAGTAACAGCAGCCAGCCATAACTCATGGGCATCTCTCCTCACATAAGCATGAGCACCTGCCTCTTCAGCATGCAGAGTTGCTAGCCTGTGATGGTTAGCAGGCTAGTGGAGGTAAATTAATTTTATTAATGAAATTTTGTAAGCCCTTTGAGACTTTAGTTGGAGTTTTAAATAATAACAAGATGTATAAAATAAGAAGCAAGGCACCATGGGTCCAAAAACTTAATATTTTGTTGTATATAGTACAAATTTTTATCTCATTTGCAGTAACTCTGAATTGAATCAAGAAGTCAGAGACCATTATACAGACACTTGGTATAGATCAGTTCAGAGGATGGTATGACAGAAAAGGTAATGATGAGGATAATCGTAACTTTCAAATTGTATGTGGTCTGAATCAATGAATTTATTGAAGCAAATGATTGTCTCTCAGCTAAATGTCAACTGTAAACTTTTGAAACCTGAAATAGGTTAGTGATACCCAGAGAGTAAATTAGAGAAGGCTAAGTAATTTACTTGTAAGTGATCATGCATAGATACCAAACACTTAAGAGTATATTCCATGATTGGGAGGGTAAAAGAGTAGACAATGTGACCTTATTTTCCTCCAGGACAGCTATCTCCTTTCAGGTCCCTGTGTGCATGTGAACAGAGGTGGCTTGGCTTTGCCATTTAGAGAAATCTGCTTTTTCATTTCCTTTCAACTTCTTTGTGTCTTTGTTTTCTGAGTTAATTAATTTTAGGTTATGTCCTTCTCCTTCTCTTTGTATTGAATTGTTTATGTCTCACTGGGTACCAAAAATATCACAGTCTGCTATGCAGGGGAGAGAATATCATCAACAGAGACTCTGAATTCAAAAGATGTCCTTGTGTCTAGACTTACTGAATCTTTGTAACTTTGAAATTGATGACTTGTAGAACTGAAAAGATTTTTTTTTCTTCCAGTTCATGAAGTCTCTTTCTTCCTGGAACTGAAACTGCATTGTCATTTGTTTGACTTTTTTTCTTCCACGTAAAACATCATTTAAGTGAGTCTTACATGGAAATAAGGTGTTTTGAATTATTTTAAAGTGCTACAATGTGCTTTGACATGTTCCCAGTACTAAAACAGAACACATGAACTTATTGATTGCTATGCTACAAATGACCCCTAAACTTAACAGCATAATACACCACACGTTTTTTATCATATAAGATTTTCTATGGGCCAAGAATCCAGGTCTGGCTTGGTTGGAGCCTCAGCTTCCGATCCTGAAGGTGTCAGATTTACTGAAAAATGATCTTTCTCTGAACTGTGGTGTTGGCAATGTTCAGTTGTTCACAGGCTGTTACAAAAAGAGTTGAAGTTCTTCTCTGGCTGTTGGCCAGTGATGATCCTCAGTTCCTTGATGTGGGATCTGTACAACATGGCAGCTTACTCCAACAAAGGCATCCGTGGGAAAGTCTTCTGTTAAAGTGTAAAGGACATCACTCCACCTTTGCCAGATTCTGTTGCTGGGAAGCACATCTGTAAGCAAAGCCACAGGAGCATGAAGAGCAGGAAGTGGGGATCAGGAAGAGCCATCTTAAGATTTCACATATTAAAATCACTTTATGTTTGAAAATGATTTATTTTCTTTTGTGTGCGTGGCTGTTTTGCCTGAATGCATAGAAGTGTGTTTGAATGCCTGTTGGACTTGAAGGCCAGAAGAGAGCATTGGATCCCCCGAAACTGGGATTAGTGATGATTGTCAGTCACCATGTGGATACTGGGAACTGAACCAGGTCTTCTGCTAGAACAGCAACTGTTCTTTACTGCCGAGGCAGCTCTTCAATGCTGCAATCATTTTTATTTTATTGAAGAACCATTCTAGTCTGGGCATTTAATTTAGTCTCAACAGGTTTCTGATTTGGGGTTCATATCCCAGCTGATATTCAGGAATTACTACTTCTATTAACCAGAGTGAATGACTTAAACTCCATCACTCCATAAACATAAATCTCTAGAATAAAGATTAAAGGAATGCCAGCCTCTTACAGTTGTTTGGAAAATTAATTGAAATAATTCTTGGAAAGCAATTAGAGCAATTAGCAAGCTGATCAAAGAATGAGGCATACCAATTGTGATTTTTTTTTTTTTTAGAATGCTGAAAGGACTATAAAGTGTTTTTAGGTAATTTTAGTTTAACATTTTAGTTGAGATATTTCTTTTTTAATATTTTTATTTTATAATTAATTTTATTTTACATATCAGCCACGGAGTCCCCTGTCCTCCCTCCTCCCACCCCCCAATCTCTCCCCCCAATCCACCCCCCATCCCCACCTCCTCCAAGGCAAGGTCTCCCCTGGGGAGTCAGCCCAGCCTGGTACATTCAGTTGAGGCAGGTCCAATCCCCTCCTCCCTACACCAAGGCTAAGCAAAGTGTCTCAGCATAGGCCCTAGGTTCCAAAAAGCCAGCTCATGCACCAAGGACAGGTCCCAGGAGATATTTCTAAAATGCATTATAATATGTTTCCCAAACAGCTGATTCTGGATAGAGGTGAGTCAGTAACCAATGGTCTTCATGCAAATAATTGTCACTTTGTGCTGATATACAGTTGGGCATTGAGGATCTCAGGACTTGTTAGAAACTGTTTGCTTCTTTCAATATTTGATCCAAACTGCTTTTCAGAGCTGTATCTGTTCTATTTGTTGTTGTTGTATACTCTTGCGCTAATACTGGTACATTGTCATTTATGTCTGAACTTTTCACTACAAAGGAAATGAGTATGTGTAGTGCTTAAGAATGTAAGATAATATCCAAATCCATCCTTCTTGCTACTTGTAGATAGTACTTAACTCAGCATTTGATTACAAATCCTTAATATCCCTATGTCATATAGTTTGTATATTCATAAAATATTGTATTAAATGTGCCATAAGCAGTAAATTAAATTATATAATGAACACATGTTAAATTATTTAGTTGTTGTATAGAAATCAACATAAATAAATGTCTCTAAAATAACTGAAATATGAGAACATACAGGCTGCAATTTTGACCTTCTACTGTAACAAAACACATTACCATCTGTAAAAATTGTCATGATCCCTAGTTCATTAAATTTATTAAGGGATTGTATTGATTATAAACTGTGCTTAATTCCATAGGAATTCCTTAGATAGAATAAAAATTGTGTTAATCATGTCATACCAGCACAAGGGTGACCTGGGTTCCCACCCCCCAACATTGAAGCATTTTTGCATCTTGACTTCACAAGTTTTTAATACCAAGAAAAGCAATGGAGCTCAATTTCGAATTGAAAAATAAATCATGTGATAACCTAGTTTAATCCTCACCAATAATTATTATAAGCTAGGTAGGTCAGGATTTTCCAAAGAGGGACAGAGTAAAAAAAAAAAAGGATATGTATGTACATATGGCTGTATGGATGTTTGTATGGAAGTACAGATGGATGGATAGATGGGTAGATGCATGGATGCACGGATACATGGATGGAGGGAGTTTGGAAATTGTCTCACATGTTATGAAGTCGGAGTCCCATGATGCACCATATGAAAGCTAGAGAAACAAGGATATTCATGAGCAAATCTGTTCTAGGTTGAAGGCCTCAGAACTTGTAGTGGAGGGCCCAGTGTGTATGTCCTGGAGTCTGAGGACATTAGAAACTGGAATTCCAATTTTAAAGGCAAGCAGTGATGAGTGTTCTAGTCTCAGATGAACAGACAGGTAATTGACTTTTTCTTCACTTTTTGTCCTACCTGGACCCTCAGTGGTTTGCAAGGTGCTCAGCCATGTTGCCTGAGGGCAGAGAGTCCATGTTCAGGCAACTGATCCAGATGCTGATCTTTTCCAGAACCATCTTCAAATGTCATGCACATGATTTACCTGGTATCTGGATAGCACTAATCCCAGTCACTGTGATCCCAAAGTTAACTATCACATAAACCAAAGACTGAATAGTAGATAGAGAAGGTGACATCCTATTTCACACTCCATAGCTTAGAAACATGACAGCATGGTACAGGGATGGGAACAACTCTCACTCTCACTGTCACAGGACACTTATCATTTCATGTGTAATCAAAGCTGACATAAAAGTAGGTACAATGATGTGTGTTCAGATTTTCTCCTACCTGAGGCTAAGAGGCCCCCTTTGGTATGTTGATAAGCGTGGTGCAAGTGATAGAGATGTTCGTGTGGAAAATATTAGAAAAGAAAAGGGAATGAGAGGAAGTACCCAGGCCTACAGGAGCCATACTGACCACAGTGTGACAGAGTGGTAAAGAGGGATAGGGACAGCACCCCAGGATCACAGAAGATGGAGCTATGAGCATAATTATAAAAGCTCAAATCAGGCAAATAGGCTTGACATCCCTTCGTCACTTATTGATGTATAGACTTGGGCAAAGGCTGTCATTTCAATATTTTCTCTGAAATTTATGTTGAAATTAAACTGCCATTGTGACCCTATTAAAGGGAGGGAACCTTCAAGAGTTGCTTAGGGCACAACCCCTGGGAATGGGTTGTAGTGGGTAGCCATTCCAGCTTTGATCTGGAAGTTCCAACCCCCATTGAGACTTCGGTAACTGTCACGCCTACAAGGCGGGGCCAAGAGAGGACCCTGAAGACCCGAGATCTGGATGCGCTGGCTCTCTTGGTTCCTAGACCCTGGACGCTGGAGGTAGACCGAGCAGAGTTCTCCAGAGAACACCGCCGGACTGTGCTACGTCTTCCCCAAACCCTGCAACCTACCTATCCCTTCATTTGTAAGTTACCCCACTAAATAAACCTCCCTTTTAACTACGTGAAGTGGCCTTAATAATTTCACCAATTATTACATGTAGGCATGACAGTTACCAAAGCCTCAATGGGGGTTGGAACTTCCAGATCAAAGCTGGAATGGCTGGCTACCCACTACAATGGGTTGATGCTATTATTGAGGGAGTGTGTTTCTTGTCTCAGGAACTGACTCCTAATATGAGGGTGAGTTCATCTCAGTGAGAGTGTAGCAAGAAAGTCATTACTGGACATACTCCTCCATCCCAGGCTTCTCAGCTTCTAGAACTGTGAGCCAAACCAACTACTGTTGATTATCTGTTACCCAATCCATGGCATCTATGAGAGCAGTGCAGAATGCACTAAAGAGACAAGTGATTTAACATGTCTGTATTTCAGATCTCGCATCTGTGGTGGGGATAACTACAGCATTTATCCAACAGAGGGTTTTTTGAGAAAGTCATTGGCACAGTGTAGCATTTCTGTTTGTGCTGTATCCTTGCTATAATCTGGAGCAAACATTTGCATACATCTTCTCTTCAGGACCAGATAGCAAATATCTAAGGGAACAGAGATCAAGAGGCCTATGGCTATTTTAGATGTACTTACATTAAAAAGAGGTAAGGAAATTTTTTTTACAGAAATCAAAACATAATGAATATTAACAGAATCCAAAACATAATGATGGAATTTAATAGAATTGTTTCTGTAAGACAGATTCAATAGTGAGAAGAATAGAATTCCTTTTCATAGGATGTTAACAAGCTGAATTGAAGATCAAAGATTTTTGTTCTCTAATTATGAGATTCACCTATAGAAACAGTTCTTTTAAGTATATTTTTAAAATATATTTTAAATATATTTTTATAATACTTTGAGAATTTCATATAATGTATTCTGGCCATATTCACTCTCCATACCTCCCCCCCTCTTTCCAGATCCACTCTGTCCTCCCTACCCACCTCCACTTTATGCCCCCCACCTCTTTTTCCTAGAAGACACTATCTCACAGTAGACGTCCTGGTCCTCTGACTCTTAGACAATTTCTTCCTCTTCTTCTACAATGTTCCCTGAGCCCTAAATACAAGGGTTGTGTTAAAGATGTAACAACTGGGGATGGGAACTCTATGGTCAGTTGTTCTCTACATTTTTACCAGTGTGGATTTCTATCATGGTCTCTGTCTGATGTAAACAGAAGCTTCTTCAATAGGGGTGGGAGCTACAGTAACTTGCAAGAATCAGTATTTAGTTGCTGTTAGACATTATACTGGTTTTGGAAAACGACAGAAGTAGGTTCTCCTTTAGAGACTCATGGTTTCAGTAGGCATGTATAGTGGCCTAGAATTACAATTTTGGGCATGGATTCCCTCTTATTGAGCAGGCCTTAATTTCAGTAAGGCTATTGGTTACCCAAGGATATAAGTGCCATTACTGAACCTGAAGAAAAACAGACAGTGGGTAAAATTTGGCTATAACTTGCTATCACCAGAGAAGTGACTCTCAGCTCTTCTCTTATGTCTCTCAGTACATCAATGAACATTGGAATTGCTCCCAAATGTAGTACCCTCCTGTAGTCATAAGCAGAATCTTTTAAATACCAGGAGAGTAGTTGCAACCACCCACTATTATCTGATGAAATAGGAGGAAAAACTGTTAAAAACACACCTTTCCTGCTACCGGGTTGCCTTGTTCAGCCTTGACACAAGGGTTTGTACCTAGTTCTATTGCATCTCATTGCTGTGTTCTGTTGATATCACTGGGAGGCTTGCTCTTTTCTAAAGGAGAATGGAAAAACAGTGGATATAGGGGCGAGGGGAGGTGGGGGGACTTAGAGGAGAGGAAAGAGGGGAGGCTGTGGTCAAGATGTATTATAGGAGGGAAGAAAAAAGAAAAAGAAAAATGGGGTTATATTTAATATAGCAAAAACATTCCAAAGTTACAACTGATTACTGTGAGATTGTGTGATGTAAGTCCAGACTCTCAGAATATTTTCAGTATGAAAAATAGTTACTTCCCAAGTTCACAACCAAAGTTACAATTGAGTTCCAAAAGTGAGGGGGTCTTAGCAGATGGAAAGGGAGGGGTTTTATTTGGCTCTGTTTTGGCTTTGGTGGTTTTTTGCATGCTGGGGATGGGTAAGCAGAGAGCTAAGCTCCAAAATCAGCTGTAGAATCCCTTCTTCAACAATCCAATCCAGTCACGTGTCATTTCATGACTCATCCATGAATTTCTGATGTATGAATCCACTCTCGGGACATTTTTCAGTCACCTGCAGTTATCTCAAACTGACACTTTAAAATCGAAATCGTTAGTTCCTATCCTTTGCAAATGTACAACCTACCTACTGCTCTGTACCTGTCTTTTCCAGGCCACTCTCTTTCCCATCATTGTGCTTACCTAATGACCAGTAATTTATCACTTAGTTAGAGATAGATCAATGCTCTTTATCTTGGTTTTCTGGACCTGTGTTTTAAGACCTGCTCCATCAATTCTGCTTACTCTCTATGAGTCCTCTCTACCCAAAGTTTTAATTTCTATAGTTAGCATTATACAGTTATTCCCAATCCATATAATTAAATGAAAATCTGTTACATATGCATTTTAATGACACATCTTTTTTTTTTCTTTTCCAAGTCATTTGAATTATTAGCACATATAAACTTTACAGATTAGTGGAATGCACTATAATAGTTCTTCACAGCATGTGTCATATAAGGTTCATGTGAAACTATCTTTCTACTCTTGGTCCCCTTTCCAGGTAAGCCGTGCACTATTCTGAGTAACCTACTCCATCTTCACCCTGGATGTCAATCATTTCTTTGTCCGGTGTACCCATGTTGTATGTACTGTCCAAATGATGGTCTATTAGTAGCTGTTTGGGCTACCAAACGGACTAAAGCAGTATCTAAGTGTTTGTGTTCAATTAAGTCCGATTTTATTTAATCAAGGCACAAGAGTGGTGGTGCCAAGGGGGAACCAGGCATAGAATACGGAAGGATGGATTAACAGAAATTTTATGTGACCAGCTTGAAGGAAATGTAGGGAAAGAAGTGATGTGCATAGAGGTTCACATGAAACAAAGTATCTGACATGAACTGGAGGTCCTGAAACACGTCTTTCCACCAGTAAGTCATGGCGGGTGTACAACTGTGAGTGCGTTCCAACATTGTCTTTCACTCTCTGTCCCCTGATGATATATCTCATGCCTTCCCTCACTCCTGATTCTCCTTTGACGGAATCCCTTCATATTCCCAGGCCTAGAATGCCTGCCTGATATCTCTTTCCTTTCTATTACACCCCCTCCCCTCATCCCAAAGACAGAGTCAGGCCATGTATCTCTGTATTCCCAACAATATTTTAGGCATGAATTGTACCTGCTCTGTTGAATTTTAAAAAATCTTTGCCCATGTCTGTGTCCCCCCTCACATTGATGCACTTGAGAAAAGGGCATATTGTGGTAGCTTGGAAGAAAATTGTCTTCATAGGCCCATAAAGAGCGGCACTATTAAGAGGTATGCTTTGTTGGAGGAAGTATGTCACTGTAGGGGTAGGCTTTATGGTCTCATATGCTCAAGCTATGCCCATTGTGGCTCACAGTCACCTCCTGCTGCCTAAGGATCAAGATGTAGAACTCTCAGCTCCTTCTCCAGCACCATCACTGACTGCATGCTGCCATGCTTCTCGCCGTGATACAATAGACTGAACCTCTGAAGCTGTAAGCCAGGCCCAGTTGAATGTTTCCTTTATAAGAGTTGCCATGGTTATGGTGTCTTCACAGCAATAGAAACCCTAACTGAGACACACAGGTTTTTGTTTGTCCTCCTGCACCATGTTTCTTACAATAAGGAGGCATTCAATAAATGTCTGCTAATTTAATTAGTATCACAGAACTGGCACACTGCCACCATTGTTTCCTGGCTTCATTGCCACAAGGTGAAAATGGTGAATAAGTGTGTGAAGTCGGGGACCTGGTAACTGCCAAGCTCTTTCTGAGTTCTTGCTTCTATTGCCAACTAAATCCAGGCCTGCTTTGAAATACAACTGCCTCTCTTTTAACTGTGAGTTTTGTTGTCTCTGGTGTATACTTTCTTAGAATGTATTCATTCCTGCTGCGTATAGATAGGAATTACTTTCCTATATACCTACTTTGCTTCAGACTTGGCTTAATTTTTACCTAGCCTCATCAAACCAGAGAAATGGTTGAGGCTAGAACTGATCTAGTTTTCTAACTCTTAGACACTAATGAAGAAATCAGTCACCCTGGCACACTTTATCATGATGGACAGTAATCTCTGAAAAGAAGGCAGTTATATATCCCCCAAGCTAATTGGATCTTTTTGTTTCACTCTCATATTAATTATTTCTGTTTTAGAAATCTGTAGTATTCTGGGGTATGGTGGCATAGACCTGTACTTCAACACCTGGGAGGCAGAAGCCAAAGGAGTGCTATGAGTCTGAGGCCAGCCTCAGGTTACATGGGTTGTAGGACAACCTGGGCTACAGAATGAGATTCTGTCTCAAATGATAGGTAAATAAAATAACATTTAAAATAAAAATCTATAATTCTCATTCAAAAGTGGCATTAAATGACTGTAGGAACATTCTTTCATTCCACATTAAAGAGACACAATGCAGGGGGGGGGGGGGGGGGCTCAGATCTGCTAGCTTAGAGTTTGGTCTTCTGCCAGGAAGTTGATATAAAGATTCCAGTGCTAAGAAGGCATTGGCTGTGTATCTGTCAGCCTCCCCAGTTCCCAAAACTCCAATGGGCATCTAGTGTCTGTTTCCATGTGTCATGGCTTCAAATGAACAGCCCTGCTCTAGGGATAAAGAAAAGTGGAGATTGTACAACTAGCAAGCACATATGGAAATAGAAGGTGAGAATTGTAGAGGCACCTCGTTATAGGAAAAATAACTGTAAGCAATTTCCTGGAGAAGCTGTGTTTCCATGCCAGGTTTCTTGCCTTGTGAGCTCATTTGCTATTGTTTTCAACATGACCCTATTAGTTACATGTATAATAATGAGTAGCCAACAACACGCATCAGCAAATACAAATGTCTCCATGAGTGAGTGCTTCTGTAAAATATACACAGGTTATGAGCCACGTGATTATTCATAAAATTTTTATTCTGAAAGAACAATGGGTATTGACACTAATAAATATTTTATTGTGTTTGTCTGAAGAATTACATAGGAACTTTTTACCATACTTTTACCTCTCTAACATCAAGAACTATTCAGAAGATAAGGTATCCCCCTGATATAGATAGCAGCTGCATGGGTTAATATAAAAAGAACCAGGAATTTGGGTGGTTGTATTTTATATAGATGGAGAAGGAGATATATTTTAAGTGATGTTCTTGCTTCGTGTATTCAAAAACTTTTGTCCCCTTTAGAGACTATGCATGCTAAAGTCAGAAAACCATTGTTAGTCTGCAGAGTAACATTGCACAGTTTGCTAATGCTTAAGCATTGAAAGAGAGGTTTTATAGAGAGCCAACAATATAAAACAAAGAAGACAGCCAACATCAGAATTTCGAATGATGGGAAAGTGTGCTCTTCTGAGCTTACTCTGCAGGCCACGGTAGTAACATCCGTGGTATGGCATGGTACTGTGTCACATTCTCCATTGGTATGAGGCCAAACATCATCCATGTAGGCCTACGTCCCTGTGCAAGGTGACTGTAGTGTTAGGGTAAAAGATGGATATTGCTTTAACTGAGCCCTGAATATGTAGACATGTATCAGAGAACTTGGATGGCTTCGTTCATTTGACTTCCATCTCTGGGCATTCATGCCTCAAGTAGTCAAAATAGTGAAGGGGTCAGTATGAAGCATCACATAGGGAAATGCTCCCAGATAGTGACCTATAGTATTGGCTTGGTATTTCAACCTGTTTGCCAAAATCATAGATCTTTCTGCTTACCTGGACAGACAGGCAGAAGGATATAGAGGTAAGGATGGTACTCAAAGAACCCTTGCTGCACCCTCTGCTGACTTGCCACATGGCCTTTGGCACTCAACTCTTTGGATCACCCGCTGCTTTCTTGTGGGGGAAGGCAGAAGGCTACAATTAGGATTGCTGAGCACTGTATTGGAGTTCTCTAATAAATGATACTGACTCTGTTTAGGTCATTATCAGTATGTTTGTTTATATATTTAGTTAAGCAATATGGAACCTTTAAAACTGACCCAGTGCTGTAGATTAATGCATATCTTGTGGGGAGAAAAATCCTCCAAGGGAAAAATTGCTCATTGTACTGACTGAGATATAGAGCCCTTCGTAAATCCATTTCCCACTCATTCTTTTCTGACATGGCATCCATTCTTATAAATGACAATTAAGAAAATTAATGTAATCTTTCAGATACCATAGTGATGTGATTTTTAAAATTCAATATGGCACACTCAAAAGACTTTGAAACAAGTGACTGTAACTACATCAAGACAGAAAAATGTCTAACTTCAAAATCTTGTAGAAAGACACAATAGAATAGTGAGTGCTGAAGACAAGAATCCTGGGGAGGATATAGAGAGAAGTCCAGGGAGGGGTATGAAAGCCCAAAGGGAGTTGGTGTCTGCTTCTTTAGTGCTTAGGTAATCAGAGTCTGCTATCCCTGATGTCATTTCAAGTGATGGGAAGAGTACAGAGTGCCAACACATAAAACGAATGATGCTTGGAGATATTGGAAATACTCAATTACTGATCACGTTACTCATTGACACATGTGTTAAATTATTTCTCCAAACCTGTATGTCTCTTAAGTCTCTATTAGAAAATGTCTTACTTGGTGGTAAAATAATTTATATTCAGATGGGGTAAGCCCAATAAACATGAGGAAATAGGTGCAGTGGAATGGTTCTTGGCCATCAAAAAGCAATTAGAGGGTTTGTAATGACATTTTAATAAATATTTAAGGGAGTAATTACAGTAATCGAAGTTATTTCCCTAGATGAGACACTTTTGCTATCATCATGCAGTATTATAACATTTTGGATAGCAAAGTGGAGGGCTTATGGGAGACAGCATCAGTACCCTGGGACTTCTAATGATGTTTTGGAAATGGATATACGTCAAGATTTTGCAAATGAAAGAAGCTCTCTATGTGAATGATGGATCCTGATTCCAGGCCAGATCTTTTTTAAGGATGTGGAAGCTAAACAATGTAAGTTGCTACTGAAAAGATCTATGAATAACAGACATAATATTGTTCAAAATATCTGCTTGTCCCTTCCAACCATATCTTCCCTATTTATAAGAAAATCACAGTCTTAACTAACAGAAGCTCAAATGGTAATCTGATGTTCACAAAAATGCTATCAATAATTGAACTAAATATTTCAAATAATTGATAAAGTATACATAGAAATTGCTAAAGTTTGGGGCTCAAGAGTCAGCCTGCAGTAAAGAGTGCTAACTGCTAATCCAGAGAACCAGAGTTATGTTTCCAGTAGCTGTATTAGGCAGCTCACAACTACCTAACTACCTGTAACTCCATCTTCATGGATTTGATACCCTCTTCTGACCTCCATGTCACTGCACTTAGATGCAAGATAGCATATTCTCTCTCATTCTCTCATTCCCTCCCTCCCCCCCCCCCCCCCCCCCCCCCTCCCTCCCCCCCTCCCTCTCTCTCTCTCTCTCTCTCTCTCTCTCTCTCTCTCTCTCTCTCTCTCTCTCCCCTCTGCCACTCTCCCTCTCCACATATACACACACTCAGCACTCACATGGCAGTTCAAAACTTCTGTAGCTTCAGTCCTGGGAGATATGAACTCCTCTCTTGAGCTTCATAGGCAACACATGGGGCACATACATACATGCAGGCAAAATGCCTATACATGTAAAATAATATCATAAATCTAAAAAGCATTTTATAAAAATAAAAATATTTTTTTCGAAAAAGGCTAGACTGACATTAACACGCATGTCTGGACTCCTGTTTTTGTACCAGCTTCTACCTCCTGTTGTGTTTCACGGCAGAGTACAGTCTCAGTGACATTAAGGAAGCTGTTTTTCCTACAGGGTAACAAGTGAGAGCAACACTTATTCTTCTAGGAGAGACCTGAGGTGTACTCAGTGTATCAGTGAGACAGAGACTGGTGGCTTGGGCGGCTTCCGAATCAGTGACCAGTTTCATTATCAATCTTGTTCCCATGATGAGAAAACAGAATCCTGTCTGTCTGGAAGACAAAGAGTTAAAGAAAAGAGTTTTATGTACTCATCCCTGAGAAACATGATGGGGAAACCATGGCTTTAGTGTCAGATACCTCTAATTTATTGCTGCTGGCTCATCCACAGATGCTCCATCAGCTTGGACCAGTTACACAGATCTGTAAGTCTATTAAATTGGGGAGGATAATACCCTCTGCTTGTTGTGATTGCAGGAATTAAAGAGAAAAGTGTTGGCACAGATTATAGGATAATTCTGGCCAAGCTCTATACATTAATGGAGGAAAGAGCTGGCTCCCAGTAGTCTTCCATCCACCTCCTCCAACAGTGCCCCTCATTTTTCTCTTTATTCTGTTGGCTTTCTGTTTCTGCTTTTACAGTCTTTTAAAGCTGGTTGAGTTATCCAAAGACCTCAACAGTGATCCAGACCTGTGAACATGTGTGATTATCCTTTTCCTTGCCTAAAATGTCCAGCACTTCAAGATAATTAAACATAAAAAGGGGGACAAAACAGGTCTACAAATAATAACCTGCTGTAGAATATCATTTTAAGGTGTGTTACTTTTGTTTATGTTGCATTTGTTTAACTCAGTAAAGCAGTGTTACCTAGTCTAACATACCTGATGGTTTAATAAAGAACTGAATGGCCAATAGTGAGGCAGGAGAAAGGATGGGTGGGGCTGGCAGGCAGAGAGAAGAAATAGGAGAAATCTGGGAAGGAGCAAGAGAGCAAGGAGTGGAGGATGCCAGGGGCCAGCCACACAGCCACACAGCCACACAGCCAGCCATGGAGTAAGAGTGAAAGTAAGATATACAGAAGTAAGAAAAGTTAAAATCCCAGAGTTAAAAGGTAAAGGGGATAATCTAAAGTTAACTAAAGCTGGCAAGAAAGAAGCCAAACTAAGGCCAGACATTCATAATTAAGAATAAGCCTCTGTGTGCCATTTGTTTGGGATCTGGGTGGCGGGCCCCCAAAAGAGTAAAGAGCAAACCACCAAAATGACAATAACCCTATATTTGCTTTATACCCATTCCCTTCCCCCAATCTGATTGAATTAGCCTTTATATTAAATATTATATTTAGTAGTTTATCCCTAATCTTAGAGAAATTTAAGTACACAAATGAATTTTAAGTGGGCTATATTACATTTTACCAAGCTCCATATTGATTGCTGTTTTTTAAATATATCAAAGTGAGAGGACATGAAAATTTTAAATATGGCATTTTATACGTGTGGTATGTATGTGTGTATGTGTGCATGTATCTCCATATGGTACCAATAATATGTTCTACTTTGTGTTGGTGGAGTTTTTTCTCAGGACCACAGGTCACTCTGTCCTGCCAGCTGCTCCCAAATAACCACACAGAGACTTATTATTAATTATAAATGCTGAGCCAGTAGCTTAGGCTTGTAACCAACTAGCTCTTACATCTTGAATTAACCCATATTTCTTATCTATGCTCTGCCATGTGGTGGTATCTTTTTTCAACATGGCATGTTCATCTCCTGATGACTCCTGAGACTCCTCCCTTCTTCCCTGCACTCTTTGTCTGTAAGTCTTGCCTAACCTCTACCTGTCCAGCTGTTGGTCAGTCGGCTCTTCTATTCACCTATGAGAGCAATACATATTTACAGTGTACAAAGATTGTTCCACAGCAGCCTTGAAAAAAGGAAACGAATGAAGGATAATGTATTATTTTGACGCTTTAGTCAATTCATCAAAACAGAAGAAAACAAATAGTTCAAAAGCTTTTCTATTCACATCTCATTATCCTTTTCTCATTTTCCTTAAGTGTATATGTGGATCCTGTATACATATGTTCTATCAGCTTTTATTTTCACTGAGGAAAGTAACTATAACCAATAACTTAAAATTTTCAGGCTTAGCTCTTAACATCTACAAACCAGAAGTCTAATTTGTTTGCTGTTAAAGATATATTTTATTTTTAATTCAGTGCATGTATATGTCTATATGTGGGTATGTGCTCCTAAGTGTAGGTGCTCAAGGAGGACAGAAGAGGGTGTGAAAGTCCCAAAAGCTATAGTTATAGGAGTTTGTGGGATGCTCAACATGAATGCTGGAAATTGAACATGGATCTGCAAGAACAGCAAGCTCTTCTGCTTGAACCATCTCTTCAGCTCTAGTGAATTTAGTTTAATCTACAAATTTGAGTATACCTTGGAAAGAAACATAATAATAGGCTCCAATATCTTTGGAGGGATCTTTTATTCATTCTACTATATATGCTGTACATATATGTATATATGTTGTATATGTGTGTATGTGTTTGTATATGTATATGGCTCTCACTTCATTTTACTTATTGCCCTATGAATTAGTATTTCTAAGTTCATCTGGCTATGCCCTAGGATTCCCATCTTTGTGAATTTACCTGTAAACTTAACCCTGTACTTCTCATAGTATAGAATCCAGATTTCCAACTTGAAAATTATTAGTCAGTTCATTGTTTTTCCGATAGTTGGACAACTGGGTAAGTCATGTTCTCCTGATTACAGGATGCATGTGGATAAAACCTACAATTAGAGAACAATAGTAACTTAGCAAGAACCATGGCTCGTTCTCAAGTAATGAAGGCTTTGCCCTTTTTTGGCCCACACTTTTTAACTTGGAGGTGGAGGCAGGTGAGCCCATGGTTGTTGTCCGTGGTCCTGAATTGTCACAGGCACTTGGATTTTTTGCTTCTTTCCCCCTGGAGATATGGGGACTCCTATCCAATTTTTCTAAGGTTTCCAAACATTGTGAAACAGATGAGGAAAGATGCAGTTCTAACTGTGAAAGGAGTTGACAAGAGGGTACAACAGACACTATTCGTCAAACATAGCCTTTACAGATTGCAAGGTACAGAATAGAAATGCACTTTTTTAGTCATTTTAAATAATTTTAGCTACGAAGAAGTTACCATGGCTAACCACAATGTATATATCACATAATTGTGTATATAGGATATTTGCTCACTCAGCAATGCTATGAGAGGAGGAGAGGGAAAGAGAAATGGAGGGAGGGAAGTAGAGAGTGGGAAAGAGAGAGGGATGGACAGTTGGACAGACAGACATTAGATATCATTATTTACATAGCACAGATTTTTAACATTTGTAATTTTTGCTTATAATTTGGCAAGTGTTACTTTGTGCAATTTAGATGTGTGTATTCTAAAATGTTCTGTCATGGAAGTTGCTTTCTATGCCCCTATGTGCGCGCGCGCGTGCACACACACACACACACACACACACACACACACACACACACACACACAAATGGAAAGCTACCAAGGAATGTGGTAGTTCATGACCTTCTTCCTAATTCCAACTCCAGCCCATCAAACACCAAGTGCATCTTTAATTACTTGATATTTTCCATGCACCAGATTTCCTTCTGGGAAACCTCTACACTCACCAGTGGTGAGGCTGAATGGGAATCAGATATTGGTTTTGTGAGCAGGATATTGATTTTCATGAGATGTGTAGAAAAACCTGCTAGTTTTGCAAAACCAGTGACCTTTTCATTTGTTTCAGCTAATTCAGAATTTCAGTGTGGCCCAGAACTTACTTAGTAAGCTAAGTCAATACAGTCCCTTGCCAATTGTACTATCAAAATATATTCTACCATGCTACCACCATTGCAGTCTTTGCTGGGACATACCAGACACACAAGGGCTTATCCAAGTTTTCACTTGAATCCACTGAAATTTTAAATGTAAGGCATGAAGAATATCTAATCTTTCAATTTCTTGTCAGGATTAAAAACAGAAAACTATAACTTGTCATGAGCTCTCTTGTGCCAAGTGGGAGCCATTTGTAACGTTATTACAAAAATGACAATAATAATGATGAATATGAACAATAAATTAATGAATCTGAGTCAATAGATATTTATTAAAGATTATTATTAAAAATCGGGAGCAGAGATGCCACTCTGCACGTGGATTAATAAACCACGAGACTGCAACTCACGCTTGTGGAATTAGTGCCACACAGATACGTACAATAGGTTTGTTGATATCTCCCACCATTGCCTCAAATCCCATTTTGCTCAGGGCACACCTCCATTTTAAAGTTAGTTAATAAAGAAGACTATGGCTTTAAGTCCATGTTTCCATGGAAACAACCAATTATAAAATGCAATCTGAAGAGATGGAATGCAACTGCCAAAACTCTCAGGGAAAAAATGATCCGAATTGGCAACTCTCTAGAAACCATTGCTAACAGCTTTTGCCAGTTTTCCCCAGCACTGGCCTGCAAGCTTCTATCTGAGCAAACATCTTGCACCCATTTGCTAAGCGCCGCATCTGCAATACATTCTAGAGGGTAATTGTGTCTGGATCTCAGCATATGTGATGTTGAGGCAGGAAAAAAATTCTCACATTTTTTTAGTTAATTTCTCTCAGATGTTTCTTATAACTTCATGGCACCAGCATCAGCACAGGAGAGGAAAAATCTCTCATAATCTCTTTTTATATTCATAAGACTTGCTTTAAGTATTCCTATGTTCATGTGTATAACAATGTATTCTGCTAATATTTATAAAGATAATCAATCATAGAACTTGAGTAAAATGTGTAAACTACTGACCAGTAGTTCTAGTATTTAACCCATGTACAACTGCATACCTATTTTGACAACTCCTTCCCAATCTGCGTATTTTTTTGTTTCATTTTCAGGAAATGCCATATTCCAATATAGCACATTTCCAAAACAAATGTCTTAAAATAGAAGATAATTTATTTATAAATCAGGGTCCATAGATCTTTAATTATTATTAAAAGAAGTCAGCATAGATGCCACCCTGCACATGAATAGCCTGAGACTACAAGCCATGCATGCCCACCCCGTTTTTATTGTCAGAGAAAGAAGACATTTCTCATTTGCATATCAAACAAACTGAGAAAGACAAATGTCTAAGACTGACCAGAAGTCACCATCTACACTTAGTTGTGGAACTTGGGACAAATCCTCACCTTATACCTCAAGCTCCTGGAGCGTTTTTATGCTATGGCTCTTCTTCTAGCTTAAAATTAAATGCACCTGGGTATCAACTTCTATTATATTGAATAATGTGGCTTTGGAATCTTAACTCCAAAATTTGCTTATGCTTGAAACTCGTCAATTGGAAATGTATGGATAACATATCCTGTATCATCTACCTTTGCCTCTCCTTACTTGTGCTTAAGTGATTGGAGGCAAAAGAATGAAATGGATAATGCTGAAAATCACATTTAATTAGCATGAAATGGTAAACAGCTGCTGTGTTCAACTCTTGTTATGAGATTGTCAGACTTACCAATTACTATAAACATGGCACAGTTTTGAAAAATGAAAAAGAAGTTGAATCAAAATTTTGAAGTATGATACATAAAACTTCTGGGTCCTAGGAGACATGCAAGAATTTTCCTTTTAAGGAAATTGGCTATATATAGTTTGAAAACCCCTACTCTATTTTTTAAATAAATTCCAATTCCAAGGTTGGATAACTTTTTTCATACATTGGAATGGTACTCATTTGTTCAAGGGGATTACAGTTAATCTAGGACAACACTAATTTATCTTCTATTTGGCAATGTTGGAAGAAAGCGGGAAATAAATCACCCAGTCCCACTCCCAGCACAAACAGAGACCCAAACCAAACAAGCCCCTAGAGAGTATTTGTATATCCCACAATTTGAAGATTTTCCAACATACGTAGTTTGAGAAAAGAAATGTATTTTGTTTACAGTGTTATTTAAGCTTAGCAAAGACTCAGTAGGCAAATCAACAAGTAACTGAAATGCGTTTGTATTTCCCTATTTTATACCTGATGGATAGGAAGACATTAGCGTATAGAGTAAATTCTTGGGGAACTAATATGCTTAGAAACTCCAGTTATCTTTTTGCTACAAGAGTCATCAAAGGATATTGCTGACTGATAGCCTGTTACAGGTTTATCTTCCCCTTTAAAATATTCCCTATACTTCTCAGAACTTTGAGTGGATTGGGTTTCTGTTTGTTTATTTGTTTCCTTTTTTCCTTGCGGGTGGGTAAAAACCTTACTTATTTCCTGAACATTGTCAGCACACTCAATGACTCACATCCATGCAGTAGGTCTCCTCATCACGTCTTTCATTGAATGCACACATTGTCTTACTACAAATGGAAAGAATGATGCTGGAGTTACTATTTTATCCTCCAGGAGCGCCTCTGCAGCAGCTTGGCTCCAGTTGCTTGGTTTCCATTCCACTGCCAGTTCTAAGGAACCCTCTTCCATAACTCACACCCAGAAAAGGGCTTCTTATCACTTACATAGAAACCCTTACATGGGGTAAAATAATTTTTTCTTTAGATTTTTTTTCTTTTTTCTTTAAATTTTTTCTCATTTTACATACCAGCCCCCTTCCCCCTCCCTCTCCTTCTCCCACTTCCCCCCACCTCCCTCCCATCCCACCTCCATCCCCTCCTCATAGGGGGTATGGCCTCCCTTGGGTAGCCAGTACAGGCTAACATACCAAGTTGGGGCAGTTAAAAATAATTTTGAGTGTATTGGGGAGTATTTTTAATTCCTTCAGACACAGTCAGCTATTCAGAATTAATAGTGTAACTTTCACAAGTCAGTGAGCCAGCACCATCATTTCCTCTGGTGATTTGATTTGCTTTTGCCCTGTGATACTTGGGAATGCAGAAAAACTATGGTCCTTGGCATCAAAGCTTCCTGTGGTTGTAAAGGTAGCAGCACTCTGATTCTTGAAACTAATGCTATGCTTTCAAATAGTTCGTTGTTGCCTTCAGCTTCTCAGCTAGGTCTGGAGTCTACCAAAGGCAGCAGGTGCACTTATAACAGGGATTCCCAACTCCCTCTATCATTACACTTTTCTCTTTTGCAATTAAGACTCAGTTTGAGTAAGAAGATGCAGTTCATGTTTGAGTAGATCTAGACTAATTCTACAGTTCTACTCAACACTGGATTTTTGATAAATATTAAAATTATTAGAAAATTAAAACAGTCGATGGCTATAAAATTTAAAGTGTTCAAAGGATGAAATGCAGCCATGGTGTGTGACAATATTATTCAAGAATAGAATTCTGAAAAACTTAGACAGTCCATACAAATATCTGGAAGTTTGCTTTCTCTAATGTTACAAAAGCAATAATTCTCTTCCATGAAAGAGTTTTCTCTCTTTTGTGATTGGAAGTTATGAATTGCTTTTCTCAAATCCTGATAAAAATACATTGGATTTACATTTCCCTGATGACTAAGGATGTTGAGCAATTCTTTAAATGTCTTTTAGCCCTTTGAGATTCTTCTGTTGAGAATTCTCTGTTTAGCTCTGTAGCCCACTTTTTAATTGAATTGTTCAGGCATCAAGATCATGATGGGGAAATGTACAGAGACAACAAAACCAAACTAATGGAAACTCATGAACTGTGGACCAACAGCTGTGGAGCCTCCATGGGACTGGACTAGACCCTCTGCATAGGCGAGACAGTTGTGTAGCTTGATCTGTTTAAGGGTCCCCCAGGCAGTGGAATCAGGATCCATCCCTGCTGCATGAGCTGGCTTTTTGGAGCCCACTGCCTATGGTGGGACACCTTACACAGCCTTGGTGCAGGGGGAGGGGCTTGGGCCTACCTCAACTGAATGTACCAGGCTCTAGTGACTCCCCATGGGAGGCCTTGCCTTGGAGGAGGTGGGAATGTGGGGGAGGGGAAAGGGTGGAGGGTGGGAGGAGGGAAGAGAGGGGGATCTGTAGTTGGTATGTAAAATAAATAGAAAATTTCTTAATAATAAAAAAAGAAAAAATACATTGGAAATCTTGAAGTGTGTGTGTGTGTGTGTGTGTGTGTGTGTGTAAAACAAAACAGCATAGTCAATATTCAGTCATTTGAAACAGATGTCAATATTCAATATCAAGAACAGAAACAAACTCTGTGAGTACTTTCTTTACGTTTAAATAATTTGTCACTTGCTTAAAATATTTTTAAATGATTATATCTAGAAGAAAATGAATTGGGCTTTTAAAAATATGTAAGTATCTTACAAAAGCAAGTAATAAAATTTTCTTTTAAAAAATGTTTTAAATGTACATGAGAACCAGAAATTGGCACATAGACACAACTTGACAAGAAAGTGTAAAAAAATAGGGCAAAGACTAAAGAGATATAAGTGAAAGGAAGATTTTTTTCCCCTCTAAGTGGGGAGGTTGGTGAATGCCTATTCTTGAGTGTAGGATTTGGAGAGTTGAAAAGAAGCCATTGGTGATGCAATATAAACAGGAAAAATTCAAAGGTAAAACGTTCTTGAGAGAATACAGGTGAAATCCTGAGTTTAATTAAAGACTTTTCCCCCATAAAATATCAATAGATGTTTTATCAATGCAAAGAGCAGAAGCTGGGGTTGGAAATATGCCCAAGAGTTAAAAGAAGAAAGAATACACAAGAAAGTGAGCTTATGGAGGAAATATTGAGCCTTCATTTGACACCTGCAACAACAAATCTAAAATACATATAAACATCTGCAGGATGTTCTCCAGCAGTCTAAATAAGCATGTACTGGGGTATAAAGAAGGTGGATAGGTACAGGAATGAGTCTGGGCTTGGACAGGAAAAACAGCAAAAGACAGAACAAAGAATGTTGTACATTTTTCTATGAGGGTAAGTTGTAGCCTATTTAGAGATAAGGAAAGGGTAAGGGGAAAAAAAGAGAAAACATCAGGTGATTGACACATCTGGAGAATAGGTAGATAGGTAGGTATGAGCAGTTACATAGTATGATGATGGGAATAGGTGCCTCAGGAATATCAAGGAGACCAGGAGGCTGTCTCCTCAACTCAAATTCCTGAGGTTCATGGGACACAGAGAAAACAGAGGAAGGTGTGCATAGAGGCCAGGTCTTGTTTAAAGTGTATAGCCGAGGCAGGTCCAGTGTCCCTGCATAGGCCCCAGGCTCCAAACAGCCAGCTCATGCACTAAAGACAGGTCCGGGTCCCACTGCCTGGGGGCCTCCCAAACAGTTCAAGCTCATCAACTGTCTCACTTATTCAGAGGGCCTGATCCAATTGGGGGCTCCTCAGCTATTGGTTCATAGTTCTTGTCTTTCCACTAGTTTGGCTATTTGTCCCTGTGCTTTTTCCAATCATGGTCTCAACAATTCTCACTCATACAATTCCTCCTCTTTCTTGCTGATTGGACTCCTGGAGCTCCACCTGGGACCTATGTCTACTGATCTACCAGGCTGAGCTGAATCCTCAGAGGCGTCCTTGCCCTGGGGGAGATAGGAATGGGAGGTGGGCTAGGGGAGGGGGGCGGGAGGAAGGAGGACAGGGGAATCCATGGCTGATATGTAAAATTAAATTAAATTATAAAATAAAACGAAACAAAAAATGTATAGCATGAAGAGCATGTTCAGGAGAGTAAATGGGAAGTAAGGGTGTATGGTAAATTGATTGCAAATTCCAAAAAGCATAATGAGAAGGCTTAACAGTGGACAGAAGACCACTGGCTGTGTGAGACCACAGACAAGCATCCACTGGAAGGGGGATGAGTATCGCTATAACTTTCACTGGAAATCTGAACTCTTTCCAATGGCCAAAGTAAACAAGGATGTGGAGAAAATTATGGTTTCTCATTGTCAGATGGACACTTAGTTCTAGCCTAACAACTTCTACTATTTATCTTGGTAATGGGAGTGTTCCCTGGAAAGTCTCTGCTGCTATAGCAGTGCTGGGCAATAACAGTCTTATAATAGTCATTGTTGCCGGGCGTTGGTGGTGCATGCCTTTAATCCCAGCACTTGGGAGGCAGAGACAGGCGGATCTCTGTGAGTTCGAGGCCAGCCTGGGCTACCAAGTGAGTTCCAGGAAAGGCGCAAAGCTACACAGAAAAACCCTGTCTCGAAAAACCAAAAAAAAAAAAGTCATTGTCATTGCTTTGGCAAAGGTTGCTGTAAAGAAAGGACAGTGTAGTACTTCATAGACACAAGAGGAAGAGATGAGTATTCCAGGACTATGTCCCCAACCTTACTGGGAATCTGGGACACTTTTTACTGCTTCTCTGGAGCTTAAGTTTTACCTCAAACAGGAAAAATTAGACCCTTTATGGCTTGAACTTCATGATTGTAACAATAAGTGTGTAAGATATATTTGTAGCATTTTAAAATATTTTTATTTTTAAATTATGTATATGTGGCTGTATAGAGGTATGTTATCTTGAATGCAGAGGAGGATTTGTACATTTAGAAACTGAGGTTTCAAGCAGTTGTGAGCTACTGAACATGAGTGTTAGGTACTGAACTCAGTCCTCTGCAAAAGCCGCAGGTGCTATTAACACTGTGCCCCCACCTTTTTTCTTTTGAGACAGGTTTCACTGTGTAGCCTTGGAGCCCTAGAACTTACTCCGTAGACCAGACTGGCTTCGAACTCACAGAGATTCACCTGCCTCTGCCTCTGCCTCTGCCTCCCAAGTG
>CABHPP010138772.1:28160-40332 GCA_902168425.1 Peromyscus attwateri | reverse complement strand
TTTGTCAGAACACAAACAAAATGTCATACAACATAGAATTATTCAGGTGCCTCTGATATGAATCCTTCAAAGTGAAGAACCTGTCTTAGATTCAGTCAGCAGGTGACCAGATCAGAGAACAGCACTCACAGAACTGCAGCCTTGCTGGCCTCAAGAATGAAGGGGCAATAAGATAAAGTATTCCAGTGGCTGCTAGAAACCCAAACTCGAAGAAACAGGTCTCCTTCAGGCATTAGAAAGGACACTTTTCATTTCAGCCCAATAAGACCTTCAGTGAATTTTAATTAAAAAAACATAAGTAATAGGTATGTGTGGTTTTCTACCACTACCTCTGTAATAATTTGTTAAGAGTCACAACAGAAAACAATTTATCTGAGCACCACCCTTTTTATTCCTTTTGAAACATTTATTAATATTAAAATATAAATTTCAGTGCCATTGACCCACTGTGTCCTAGTTCTGAGAAATGTTTCTTTAGTGTGTGATAATTCTTCAACTCAGCAATTCTGGTGTTTCCTCCTACGCTGTAGTTCTATTTAAAGTTTTATGTTTTTCAAGTTTATTGAAAACTAAGGAAAGAAAATGAGGGGGAGGGGGGTCAGGGAAAGACTCTAAGAGGAAGGGAGAGAATGGTAAGAAGGAAACCTAGAGAGAAACGGGAAGATTTGTTCAGTTTCATTGTGTGAGCAGCCTGATGAGGGATTTCAGGTCTTCTACATCACAGGCAATGCAAAGCAGCCTCTGCTGGTCTACAATGAAGACAGGCTTCCCTGGGACTCGACCAGTGCCACTATGTCCCAGGAAGCACGTGTGTCTCCATAAATGTCTTCGGTTCTAAATCTGGCCAACACCCACTACCTCATATTCAACCAGGAGAGTTTTCCTTTACCTTCCCCAAACATTCTGTTTATTTGTTTTTACTTCTATAATAAAATTTCCAAGTTTATTAACTACTACATATTTTCCAAATCCCAATTTCTAAATCAACACATTTTTAACCCCAATAGCCCCGAGTTTACTTTCCTCTTCTCTAGGACAAACCACAAGCAAAACTAAACAAAGTGAAGAAGGTCTTTGAGTACTAGGTTTTATTTTGCCAGAGGCCATAGTCAGTCCAACAGGTTGGAAATCTCAAGGCTGTGTGGACAGCCCACACATTGTCTGTGAGTCTTCAGATGGGATAATTTGGGTTTCTCAGAAGCGTTAACTATTTTATAATTCGAACTCAATGAGTAGATATGGATCCTCCATACTAGCTAGCCTCCCTAGAGCTGTGGTTTGCAATCTGGTTATCCTTTGCTTTACATCTAGTGTCCACTTAGGAGTGAGTACATACCATGTTTGTCCTTCTGAGTCTGGGTTACCTCTCTCAGGATGATATTTTCTAGTACCATCCATTTGCCTGAAAACCTCATGATGTCATTATTTTTCTCTGCTGAGTAGTAAAGCAGAGACAGGTCAAAGATACAGTAGTTAATATGCTGGTGCTGTAAACCTCCAGCTTTATAAGAGCAAGTGGCCTTTGTGATTGACCTACTAGACTTCAGCAAACATGCCACCAACCCATACAGCCATCATCTTCAGTTGTGTGCTCACAGATGAACCCCCCTCCCCAGGCTCCAAGGATATTTCTAAACCCATGGTCACACACAGACAGTTCTGGTTAAACTCAGTTGGTCAGAAAATTAAACAAAAAGACCGGAATGGGGTCTTAAAAGATGGCTAAGCCATTAAGAGTACTTTTTGCTCTTCCAGAGGACCTGAATCAGGTTCCCAGTACCCAGGTGATGGCTCATAAATATCTATAAGTCCAGTCTCAGGGAATCTGACAGCCTCTTCTGGTCCCTGAGAAAACCAGGCACACACGTGGTGACCGCAAACACCCACACATATTGAAAACTAAAATAAAAGACACTCGTGTTGGGAAAGGACTTATAAGTAAGAGAAGAAGAATAGAATAGGAGTGGGAAGGTGACAGGAGATGTGGGAGTCACAATAATCAGAATATACTTTATAACTGTGTAAAGTCATCAATTAGCAAATTTAATAAACATCGCAAGTATAATTTCTACCTGAGCAGGGAAGGCATCAGTGTGATTAAGACCTGTTATCTCAGGTCCCTGGAGGCTGAGGCAAGAGAACCTGGTCAGCCTGAACTACGTTATAGAATTTGTCTTTAAAAAAAAAAGAAAGAAAGAAAGAAAGAAAGAAAGAAAGAAAGAAAGAAAGAAAGAAAGAAAGAAAGAAAGAAGGAAAGGAAGAAAGAAAGAAAGAAAAAGAAAAAGGCTGGTACCATAGCTCAGTGATGGATTATTTGCCTTGTATGCTGGGGGCCCACTAAACCCCTCTGCCCTATTGGTGTGTAAAGACTTTGTTAAAGTCTCTTATCAATTTTACAAACCAGAAGTGTTCCCGGACGGTGTATGAGATCTATCTGTTTAAATGTAAATGTCCATGATAATCATCCCACATCTTCCATTCTCTGTAGGAATATGGAAGGCTAACTTCTGCCAGGTACCTTTCTCCTAATTATGTAGCCACTTCCTACTATGCAGACTAAAGGAAGCTTGCTTTTTGGGGAAGTGGCCTACTAATCTCCCACTTCAAAGTGTATAATCCCTCCCAGTTTTTGTTACAGTGATGTTGAGCTCCAACTTGAGCCCTGTTCTTGCTTCACTATTGTGATCATCTTGAATAAAGCATTCCTTACCTGTCTACTTTATACAGTACAATTTTTGCTTTGGCATAGACAAATACCTAATTATGAAAATTATCATTAAGCAAATGTATCTATATTCTCTAACACGTGCACAACTAAAGAAAACTAGCAAGAAGGGAATTTTCCCAAAGGATCCTAACAGGTACATCCCCATCATAATGAAAGCATAAAACTTCTGGGTTAGAGAAATGTTGAGAGTATCACTATCCCTGATCTCAAATTGTTCTACAGAGTGATAGTAATGAAAACAGCATGGTATTGGCACACACACAAAAACAAAAAACAAAAAAACAAAACAAAACAACAACAACAAAAAAACAGATACATTGATCACTGGAATCAAACTGAAGACCAAGATGTAAGTCCACACATCTATGGACACCTGATTTTTTTACAGGTTGATTTTTTTTAAGGCTTGCTTACAAAAAGAGTAGTCAGTTGGTTAGGGATTTGGAGTAAGAGCATGGATGACTTCTTTTTTACTTTAAATTTTTTATTCATTTTATGTATCAACTGCAGTTCCCCCTCCCTCTCCTCTTTCTGCTCCCTTCATCTCCTCCCCACTCTGCCCCCATCCCCTCCCCAGACAGGGTAAGTCCTCCCATGGGGAGTCAGCAAAGCCTGGCACATAAAGTTGAGTTAGAACCAAGCCCCTCACCCCTGCATCAAGGCTGAGCAAGGCATCCCTCCATAGGGAATGGGCTCCAAAAAGCCAGCTCATGCACCAGGGATAAATCCTGGTCCCACTGCCAGGGGCCTCACAAATAGACCAAGCCACACAACTGACACCCACATGCAGAGGGTCTTGTTCAGTCCCATGCAGGCTCCCCAGCAGACACCTGATTTTTAAGTAAAGAAGCCAGAAATAGACACTGGAAGACAGACACCATCTCCAACAAATGGTGCTGGTCAAAATCAATAGCTGCCTGGAAAAGAGTATAAATAGATCCATACTTATAACCCCGTACAGAACTCAGTTCCAAATGAATCAAAGCCCCCAATGTAAGGCCCAATAGACTAAATCTGATAGAAGGGAGCATAGGGGATAGCCTTGACCTCGTTGACACAGGAAAAGACATCCTGAACAAAATACCAATATCATAGGTACTGGGAACAGCAATTAGTAAGTGGTATCTTGTGCAACAGACTGACTTCTATATAGCAAAGGTCACAATTATTCAGACAAAGCAGCAGGTTTGAGGATGGGTAAAGATTTTGACTAACTATACATCTCATAGAGGGCTAATATCTAAAACATATATAATAACTCAAAAGAACTGGAGACCTAAAAAACAAATAACCCAATTTAAAAACTGGGGTACAGCTCTAACAGAGATTTCTCAAAAAAAAAAAAAGTGGCTGAGACATTCTTAAAGAAAGGTTCAACAATCTTAGTCATCAGGGAAGTACAAATCAAAACAACTTTGAGATTTTGTCTCACACCTGTCAGAATGGCCGGAATCCATAAAACAGATGACAGCCCAAGCTGGCAAAAAGGTGGGGTAAGAGAAACACTCATCCATTGCTCATGGGAGTACAAATTTGTACAACCACTATGTAAATCAGTGTGTTGGTTCCTCAGGAACCTGGGGGTAGCTCCACTTCAAGATCCAGCTATATTACTATTAGGAGTATACTCAAAGGATACTTTATCCTACCGCAGAGACACTTGCTCAACTGTGTTCACCCATTGCTGCTCCATTCTTAATAACCAGAACTTGGAAACAACCCAGATACCCATCAACAGATGAATGGATGAAGAAAATGTGGTACATTTATACAACTGAATATTACTCAGCTCTTTAAAACAAAATGAAATCATGAAATTTACAAGTAAATAGATGGAGCTAGGAAAAAAAAAAACATCCCAAGTGAGGTAATCCAGACTAAAAATGACAAATGTGGTATGTACTCAATTATACATGAATTTAATTTGTCAAGAAGCAGGCTACAATCCATATGATAACAGAGACTGAGTATATAATAAGTCTCTCGAGAAAGAGAGAGAGAGACCTCCCTAGGAAGGAAAAAATAGTATAGATCTTTGTGGATGGGCTGGGGTAAGGATGGAAACAGGAGAATCAAATGGGGAGGGGGACAATAGAGGAGGGTAGGAGAGGGAATACGAGGAGGAATGGCTAAAACCAAGGGCTATTCAAGGGGTCATCTGGAAACCTTAATAGAGTAGAAGCTTCTTAACATGTACACATATAAGAAAGAAATCGAAATGGAGCTACAAAGTAACAGGGGAGACATAGCCCCAACTAGGAAAAAAATTCACGAGGACTAGGAATTATAACTGAATTATTAGCAATGGAACCCCCTAAACAATCTAGACTACTGCCAAGGCTATTGGTTGCTCTCCATAAATTGATGGTAAGGCCCTATTGCTAAAGACCTAACTCACAAAACATGAAGAATTTGAGCTGGTGTCTACCTAGAGTCTTCCTCACTACTGACAAATGTTCATGGTCCTAGAGGTACTCTGTTAACTATCAAAGGAGAAAGGTAAACACCAACCCAAATACAAACCCTCCAAACTTCAAGAGTGACCTGCCTACAAGATATGCTCATGCAATAAACCAGATGGGCCCCAGTACTGAGAGGGGAAAGAGACACAAGCTCCCATTCCCAACCCAGAAGCTATCTGCAACTGATAACTCCTTGCCAAAGAAAAATCAGTTTTCTCCAAGGGATTCTCATTGGATATATAACATACTTAAGGAAAGGCCCCATGTCCACTGGTAGCTGGCCAACATAAAACAAACTCAATGGTAATTTTGGAGCATTTTGTTTTTTGTTTGTCTCACAATGCTTTTCTTTGTTATGACATTTTTTTTAACTTCATAATGCTTTTATTTATATATTATGGTTTCTGACTTTATTTTTATGGGTTTTCTGTGTGTGTAAATTTGTGGGTCTCAGTGTCTGTATGTGCTTCTCATGCTTTTTCTTTGGCTTTTTTTTCCTGTTTGTTTTGTCCTTTCCTGGTTTGCTTATTTTTATTTTGTCTTACTTTATTTTAATATTTTAGAACCCTGTTTTCTAATGAGCAAGAGAAAGAAAGAATATGGATTTGGGTGGACAGGTGCCGGGATCTAGGAGGAATTGGAGGAAGGGAAACTACAATCAAAATATATTGTATGAAAGAAAATCTGTTTTCCATGAAAATGAACAGAAAAGAAAAAAAAAACTTCTGGATTAGGAGGTAATAACTAATTAATTTAGTAATGAAATCACATAATAAATAAGCTTCCACCATGTTCCAGGGAAATGTAAGAAAATGGAGGTGTAGAATGGAAGACACACTCCCCTTTCACTGTGATGTAGCAGGCTGGTGGGGGTTCTGAGATGTAAATCAACAATTGTAATTCAGCATGGTAATTGCTTTCAGGGGAGTCCATGCACAGAGCCTTTAGAAGGTCAAAGAGGAGTATCTAATTTAGATTGGGGAGGTTTTACAGAGCAAGTGACACTTTAATTACAACCTGAAGGATCAGTAGGTATTAAGCAAGCTGAGTTAAGGAAGCTGAACTGGGGAGCGTAGCAATAGACACTAGAGACAGAAACAAAGAAAAGACGTGCGCAGGAGAGCCAGACTGCCAATAGTTGAGTGTGAGATGACTTTATCAAGAGTGTGTGATGCCTGCCATGTCCTCCTCATCCCACAACACATCCATCAACAAACACTTCCAATCCATCTCCTACAACAAAGCCTGTTAGTCTTATTGTCTTCATTTTCTCCTTCAGATTACGTTGGAGAAAAAAACATGGATTTTAAAATTTCTATTTTAGAATCTCAAAATTGAGCCATGTCTAGGTCTACATGTTAATGAATATTAGCATAGAATTCATCTATTTCTCACTGCTCAGAGAATTGTTACTGGAAATTTAGGGTAGTCCCATCTGGGTGAAACATGTCACCTTGTTTAACTGGGGTCCCCTGTTTAGGTTGCTAGTCTCTTTAATAAGGGAACTCAAGACTCTGAAGGGAGAGAGATGTACTGGCTGGTTTTGTGTCAACTTGACACAAGCTAGAGTCATCAGAGAGGAAGGAGCCTCAGTTGAGGAAATGCCTCCATGAGATCCAGCTCTAAGGCATTTTCTCAATTAGTGACCAATGCGGGAGGTCCCAGCCCAGTGGGGATGGTGCCATCCCTAGGCTGGTGGTCCTGGGTGCTATAAGAAAGCAGACTGAGCAAGTCAGAAGGACTAGCCCATAAGTAGTACCCCTCTATGGCTTCCGCATCAGCTCCTGCCTCCAGGTTCCTGCTCTGCTTGAGTTCCTGTCCTGACGTCCTTCAGAGATAGGGAAGTGTAAGCCAAACAAACCCTTTCTTCCCCAATTTGCTTTTTGGTCGCGGTGTTTTGTTGCAGCAATAGACACCCTAACTAAGACACCAGAGTATAATGTTAAGTTTAGTAGAAAAACCCTAGGAGAGGCAAACCTTACATTTCAGCAGCTACCTAGAGGGGAAAGATGGAGAAGAAGAATTATGAAAATCATGCCCTATTGGCACAAAGGGGTGTGTGTGCAGATAGCTTTAGAGACAGAGAGTAAGAAAGCCAGAGCATCAAAGAAAACACACCCAGGTTTTGGCAAGTAACTAGAAGTAAAAACAGAGTTTAGGAAAAAGAGAAGTGTTGATTTTTTGAGTAATTCAGAAAAGTGGGCAGGTCTTAGGAAAACATGACCATGTCTCTGTAAGTGACTGCCCTGAGTCCAGGGAAGGAAAAGTACACTAAAAGGGATCAACTGTTCTTTCTCCTCTCTCTAGCTGGCCTGAAGAGAATCAGCCATCCTAAGAAGTGGCTTCTCGGCCAGGTAACACTTATGGGTAGGATGGAGTGTAAGGGTCTCTACCCAAGGCCAGAGGTGTAATCCATTCTTTTCACCAAGATAAAATAGCTTTTTACTAATGGGCCTCAATGAAGCCCTGATCAAAGCTACTATAATACCCACCCTCTGAAGAGGTAACCCTAACATCGGTAAAGAGATGGACTAAAATTGGAGAACGCATATTGAAGCACAATCCCCTAATTAGTCTTAACAATAGAAACTCGGAGTCAGATATGGAGGATGAAAACTGAAAGATCAGAAAAGCAGAGCAGCCAGCCACTAGAGAATCCTTACCTCTACAAAAACTCAGACCGGATGGGGGCCCTGTCTCAGACTGAATGGGTGACTAGATCCTGTCTCCACCTGTTTTATATTTTTGTCTCCACCTTCCTAGTGCTGGCAATAAAGGCATGCACCACCACCACCTGGCTCTGTTCCTCTTTTAGATCAGTTCAATCTCCTGTAGCCCAGGGTGGCCTTGAATTCCCGATCTTCCTGCTTCCTCCTCCCAAGTGCTGGGATTAAAGGTGTGTGCCACCACTGCCTGGTCTCTATGGTTAACTAGTGCCTATCTCTGCCTTCTGATCTCCAGGCAAGCTTTATTTGTCAGAACACAAGCAAAATATCATACAACAGCATATAGCCTGTTTCTACTAGGAAAATCCAGAGACCCAGTTTCAAAGCTGTTCACCAGAAGGGATTGGTTTTGGACTAACAGTTCAGCCACATTCTCTGGTATAGCCTCCAGGCAAAGGGGTTTATTTAGGAAGAGGTAAAAAAAAAAAAAAAAAAAAACAGAACTCTTATCTGGCATTCTTGGTAGAGAACCAAGAGTATTTATTCTATCCCTGCAGCTGCTGTGTTCAGGATCTGCCTGAGCTATCTGTCGCGTTTGCTGTAATCACCACCGCAGCCCTGACCTGGAAACCATCCTTCCCTGGCTCCTGCTGGTGGGCGCCTGGCTTCCTGCTGGGTCTCCCTGCTGCAACTCTTTATACTGCTAAAGTCTAATCTCCATGAAACCAGAATGATTCTTTAAAACCATAAATGGTGCTCCTTGCTCAGTTACTTTCCCCACATTGCTTCCCATGGTCTTGAGGAGAAAATCCATACTAATTATTTGAGGATAAGAAACTATTTCTATCTGATTTTCTGAGTGTATAAGGATTTCCCCCTCAATCTCCATCCTAAGAAATATTTTAATTGCAGTATCACTGATTTAGGAAAGGAACTGGAAAACTATGGCCTAGCCTCATTGTGGTGGTTTGAATAGGTATGGCTCCCATAGACTCATGTTTGAATGTTTGGCCTATGGGGGGGTGGCACTATTAATCGCTGTGGCCTTGTTGGAGTAGGTGTGGCCTTGTTAGAGGAAGTGTGTCACTGCAGGGGTAGGCTTTGAGGTCTCATGTATGCTCAAACCACACTCACTATCTCAGACCACTTCCTGTTGTCTACAAGCCAAGATGTAGGACACTCGGCTACTTCTCCTGCACCATGTCTGCCTGCACACCACCATGTTCCACCATGATGATAATGGACAGAACCTCTGAAACCGTAATCCAGCCCCAATTAAATCTTTCACTTTATAAGAGTCACCATGTTCATGGTATCTCTTCAGAGCAATAGAAACCTCAATTAAGACACTCATGTTATCTTACCTCCTTTGTGATTCATGAACTTGTGTAGACCTCTTCTGTGAGCCTGTCTCTACCAACATGAACATGCTCTGGCTTCAGTGGAGGTTTCTGAAATTGGCTCTTTCTTATTTAGGGTCTCATCCCTAAATGGCCCTATTATATTGGGTAGTCCCCAGCCCCCTACCTTATAATTCTGATCTAGAATATTCTTCAAAGGTTCATATGTTAAAGGCTTGTGTCCACACTGCTGTTGCTATTCAGAAATGGTGGAAACTTCAGGAATGGGGTATACAAAGAAAGGAGCCACTGTTAAGTGGAATCATGGCTTTCAAAGGGTAATATTTGTCTCCTGACTCTTTCTACTCTTTTCTTCCTGGCCACCATGAGGCAAGCAGCCCAGAACCATCATATCCAAGGGATGCAGCTGGGGTGCTCTGCCTCAGCACATCCCTAGACACAACAAGGGATCATGTTCTGAAACCTAAGAAAATATGACCCAAAATAAAATGTTCTCCCTTTAACTTGTTATCCTCGGTAGCTTATCACAATCATAAAAAGCTGGTTATTTTACTCCTCGATTTCTCTTTGGAACCACGACTATATTACCTCTGACACTTACCCAGTATCTAACATTTTCATTTCAGTTTTATGTTTTGTTCCTGTTGGAATGTAAATCTGTAAGAAGGGAATTCCTTTCCTTCTGGGACATCGCTGTACTTCCAAAGCCTATCACCACACTTGCTGCAGAAGAAGGAGAAATAATTATAGAATAGTTGAGCCTGGGAAAATAAAAAAAAGATTAAATATTAAAAGATAACAAAAAGGCTCAAATTTCATGGCAAAAAAACCCAAAACAAACAAACAAACAAAAAAAAAACCAAACAAACAAAAACTTGCCTTTCCCAAGCAGAGGGATTTCAAAAAATTTTAAAAGAATTGTTCAAATTTTCAAAATTAGTGAAATATAAAGGTAAAGTAATTCCACTTTCAAATAGTATTTCAAATAGCTCTGAAATCATATACACAAGTAACATTATATAAGTAACATTATACATATTAAGCATATTGTATTTATGTATTAGAGATATATAAATACATACAAATATACATATATATACACATAGGAAAGAGTTCAGAGGACATGTATTTGAGGGAGAGAGCAGGGGGAATACATGGAAAAGGTTGGAAGGAGGAAAGGGAAAATGATGTGATTATATCTAATTAAAAATGCATATTGAAACATAATTAAAGTAACTACAGTTGGCAGAATAAATGTTGTTTTCTATTTGCTATCTTTAAAAAAAAGACATCTACTTAAAGGGCTTTACCTCTTAAAAAACCATATCTGGCTGAATTATGATATAAACTTTCCACTTATTTCTATGTGAGTTTAAGAAACATAATTGAGTTTGCTGTCGTGTGTAGGTGATCTCTTCCATTTTTCTCTTGTGTGCATGCTTGAAATATACATGCATCCTCACAAGTGCGGGGGCACACTGTGTTTGCAGGTGTGCCCATGATTACGTGTATGCATATACATGCTTGTGGAGACCCAGTGTTGATGTCATGCATCTTCTTCCATTGTACTGCTCCTTGTTCACCGAGGCGGGTCTCTCACTTGAGCCCAGAGCTGGCAGATAGAGCTGCTCTGGCCAGCCATCCTGCATGGTCTCTGCCTTCTAGGTGCTGGACTTAGAGGTAGGCCTGCACACCCGCTCAGATTTCACACTGAGGTTCTGAAATCTGCTTTTCCCATTCACACTGCAAGCATTCAGACTGAGGTACCTCCCCAGCCTCCTTAATCACTTTTCACCTCATATGCACATATACATAAAAATGTTCCTTCCCACCACTGTCTCAACTGATACGTCGATTTCATCAACGAAAGCGGCTGAGACAGCACAGGTGATTTAAAAGATACAATTTCAAATCCACTGCCTTGTATATACTAGAGACAGACAGGTTTTAATTTGCTGGCACTCTTTCCTGGTCACCTGCTAGAGGTCTAAAGATAAGTCAGCTAACGTGTCTAGCCTGAGGTAGACAAACCTGGGGAATCATGTATCTAAGACAAAGATACAGATCCTCCCGCGTGACAGCATTTAAATTCTCAGTCTATATTCTGAGAAAGATGTATTAATTCAAGGGAAGTTGCTCAGGAATTACAAAGACAAGAGATCATTTCTCCCTTTTAACACTTCATCCTATTGATCCTCTCTCTCTCTTCCACTCACTGAGGACAGGAAAGGCGCCTAAGCAACCAGACTATCACTGCAGCTGTCAAAGTGACATTCGATTAAGTCAGGCTTCTGGGCTTATCTTTAAAACTGGCTGGATTTCTATGCTAAGAAGTTAATCCTGATGTTTCTGATGCAATTACATGTGTAGCTTCAACCAGGGTTTTTATTCTGTCTCTTTTTTTCCTGAGGCAATTACATAGGAAACTCGAATAATCTAAGTGGCACCTGCTGTTTCTTCTGGAAAACTTTAAGAAAAGTGAGGTAGGCATCCCGAGCAAACCTGCTTCAGGCAAGCTCTCCTGCTCCTATCTCTATAGTGTGAGGAGGTGCCGCATTGTCTTAGCCAGTGACTGGTTAATAAATAATCTTATGTATCATTGGCTACGAGTACAAGGCCAGGGCTTTAATGATTCCATATGCACCATTTAAATCTGGCAAGAATGCTCTGCTATTGAAGGCAGGCGCAATATAATCTCAATAACCAGAAGCTGAGGCAGGAGGATTCCCATGAGTTGTAGGGCAGCCTGGGATACATAGTGAATACCAGGCCAAACAAGGCCATATATCAAAAGTTGACTAAAAAAAAAAAAAAAAAAGCAAAGCAAAGCAAAGCAAAACAAAACAAACAAGGAAAGAAGGAGGGAAGGGAAGGAGGGAGGAAGAAAAGAAAGAAAAGGGAAGGAGAGAGGAAGGAAGGAAGGAAGGAAGGAAGGAAGGAAGGAAGGAAGGAAGG
>CABHPP010138772.1:15687-28150 GCA_902168425.1 Peromyscus attwateri | reverse complement strand
AGGAAGGAAGGAAGGAAGGAAGGAAGGAAGGAAGGAAGGAAGGAAGGAAGGAAGAGGCAGAGGGAGGCTGTTAAGACCTTCACTATAATTCACAGGGATGGTGGTGCAAGATACAGGACACAGAAAGAAGAGAGACAGATTATTAGTTCAAGTGCCAGGCCATGATATATCTCATGGCTTACCAAAAATCATACCACCATAGCTTCTCTTTTAACTCTCAACTATTTATTCATTGATATGTATATTTCCTTACAGTTAAGTATCTCTGTTAGGACTATTACTCCAGACTGGTCTCAGCATTGTGCTAGCTTTTAAAGCATATACAAGGGACCATTGTTTTAAAAAGTGTCCTCTTCTGAGAAAATAATTCCAGAGTGGCAACAGTAAATTGGGGCTATGGAGATGGCTCGGTGGGTAAGAGCAGTTGGTCCACAAGCATGAGGACCTGGATTCGGATCCCCCCACAGGCATGTAAGAAGTCAGGCATGGCTACAAGTGAACCTCAGCTTTGGGAGGTAGAGACAGGCAGATTCTGAGAGGTCCACGACCAACAGTATAATAAAAAATTTCTGCTTCAATGAGAAAGTCTGTCTCAAGGTAAGATGGCAGAAAGCAACTGAGGAAGACAGTAGGCATCCTGCTCTGGCCTTAAAATGTGTGTGTATGGGCACACATGCCCATACACTCATGTGTAGGCACCATACACACCACATCAGATACACACAGAAAAAGAAGGAAGGGAGGAGGGAAGGATATGAAAAGGTATGTAAAAGTGAAAGACACCAGAGCAACAAGTGTTGAATTAATTGACCCTGACCTTAGATACAATAAGACAATGTAATTGCTGTCACATTCAGCAGTGTAACCTGCTGTGGATATCACTCTATATAAATAAAACACTGATTGGCCAGTGACCAGGCAGGAAGTATAGGCGGGACAAGGAGAGAGGAGAAGTGAGGGAACAGGAAGAAGGAGGGGGAGACACTGCCAGCCATCCGCCAGGACAAGCAGCATGTAAAGATGCCGGTAAGCCAAGAGCCACGTGGCAAGGTATAGATTTATAGATATGGGTTAATTTAAGATATAAGAACAGTAAGCAAGAAGCCTGCCATAGCCATACAGTTTATAAGTAATATAAGTCTGAGTGATTATTTTATATGTGGGTTGTGGGACTGCGGGGCTTGGTGGGACCTGGAGAGAAGCTCTCCAGCTACAGTAACCAATTCATGGAGCAGCCACTCAAATTCTTTTTTCTCTCATTATTCTTCATTTGTATCTTTGCCAAAATAAATAGCCTTTTTTTTTAAATTAAACTGTCACTAAAGAAAACATGAGAGATCTATGGGAATGTTCTCAGCTTAAAACCAAACAGGAGAGGGCTGGAGTGACAGTTCAGTGGTTAAGAGCACTAGCTGCTCTTCCAGAGGTCCTGAGTTCAATTCCCAGCAACCACATATGGTTAACAACCATCTATAGTGGAATCTGATGCCCTCTTCTGGTATCAGGTCAATAGATCACTCATATACATAAAATAAAACCAAACTTTGAAAATTCTCTACCCATGGTTTCCAAAGATCAGCCCTGGGTGGTGTTGTTTCTTTGTTTGCTTGTTTGTTTGTTTGTTTGTTTCTACAAAGACTTTTAGAACAAGGTAATTCTACTAAATACCTTTTATGTCTTAGGAAGTCAAAAGGTGCAGCTCAAAATTAACCACCTCAGATTCACTCCTTATTTTCAGATGTGCAGCAAATTTTAAAGATGGGTATTGCAATAGTTCATTCTCCTTCCAAAATTCAAGTTGAAGTTTAATACCCAATGCAACAGTATAAAAAGCAATGGTTTGGAGGAGCTGAATAGTTCATAAGGATAACATGGAGTGAAAGACCTTATGAAGAAAGCATGATAACATGCCCCATGATAACACACCATCAGCAAGCCAGTACTCTGAAGCAGAACTTAGAGATGCTGCTGGTACCTTGACTTTAGACTTCCCATCCCCCAGAGCTGTGAGAAGTAAACTTCTACCTCTTGTAAATTTCTGTGCTTCGGATATTTTGCTATTGCAATGTAAGGAGAGTAGGATATTTATTCTTCTCTTGTTTTTTTTTTTTTCAAAATAAGATGCATGAAAACAGAGACTGAAACAAAAATGGACAGTTTTAGAGTATCTTGCCCTATTTCTGATAGAAGAATCCTAAAACAGATGACTCTACATTTGTATGAAAACAAGTACACTAATTAAGATTATTATATTTTCCTGAAATACTAGGTGTAAATGAATTGCTAAATGGTCTTATTAATAATAATAAAAAAAAACCCTTGGAGCCAGAAATTGGGGTTTAAGCCTGAGAGAGATCAGAGTAATAGGAAAAGCCACAGCTAACTTCACCTCATCAGCACAGCATCCAGTGCAAGCTACTTCCTGTCTACCCACACCTATATACCTTTCTGTTCTGTTCTCGAATTTGCTCTCTCAGTCCAGCTACATCACTTCCTCTTCCTGCCCAGCTCTGTCACTTCCTGTCTGTCTGTACAGACCTCTAGACCTCTACAGTTAGTGCTGGGATTAAAGGTATATATCACACGCTTGGTTCTGTTCCCTAGTGTGGCCTTGAACTCACAGAGATCCAAACAGATCCCTGCTTCCCAAGCGATAGAATTAAAGGCGTGTGCTACCATTGCCTGACTTCTATGTTTACTAGGCTGCCTATTTCCTCTGATCCTCAGATAAATTTTATTGGGGACACAGTATATTGGGGGACATAATATATCACCACAATTAGGTTTATATTATAATAGATATTCTAACTCTCTTTGGCTAAAATATGGAATTTATGAGTGCAATGCTAAAGTCTGAAAACTTAGACATGTAGGGTGTTGCTTTTATGCGACTGAACATAGAGGGTACATCAATTTTGTTTTCAACAAAACAAGTTTCTTATGGGCAGATAGTGTGCTGTTCTTCACTTTTACCCTACTAGGGTTAAAATATAAATAAAAACTGATCTAGGAGTCCCTTGACGTGACAGGAAGACACTTTATTTTTTTTTAACACTTTCAACTTATTTTGAAATCATCTATTAATATTACACAGGGTTCCATTCTGCCCAACATAATGGAGCTACTACATACTTGGCACAGAAGAATAACACCTGGCTAAGAAAGAGATACCCACACAATTTTCTTGCATAATTTGTTTCAGCTCAGGGAATGCAGCTTCTGAGGGATGCCTTTAATATTTACGACATCAAAAAGCTGGGGAGTGGCAAAACACCACCCATAATGAGGAAGCACAATATTGGTAAATGCCACTTTGCTGACTAAAGAGTGAAGATCCTCTGTGTGTCAGGGACAGCCCTGTCACATGGAATACCAGGTGAGGGGCCTGGGGGTGGGTCAGCCACTGCGGAGTTGATAACTGGTGGAGGTGCAGAAGCCAGAAGAGCCCGCAATCCCTGAGAGAGACAACCAACAAATGGATTGAATTCCCCAGTGGAAAACATCACTAAGAGGATGTGAAATAAGTTTGAAGGTAGGTCATAAGGAAAAGAAAAGTAGCTGGAATACTAGAGCTGTGTTCTTTAAAATGGAAAATTGAATTTTAGATATCAGAAAATCTATTATCATTAGAGGAGGTATACACAGCAGGAGGGGAAGTGTCAGGTAAATTTATACGTTTTGAAGTGAGGTGTGTTCTGTCTTTCGGGGAAGGGAGTTATTAATGAAGTAATCAAAAAATCTACAGCTGCGTCTTGATAGCTATGTCTCCTGGTGGTTAAAATGCCCTACTGTGGCTAGAGAACTAGGAAGTTGTAGATAGACTTTTCCAAACATACCAGAAACTAAAGTGCTAGAGCACTTTCTTGATTGTCCCTGCCCATCAGTGAATACTCTGACAAGCTGGGAAGGAAGAAACATGGGGACATTTTGGTTTTGGAGCATGTGCAGACATGAAGGATGAGCCAAGGGTGGTACCCAGGCAGGGGGAGGAGCAGGCGGGTTTAACAATGTCATCAAAAGATGGGGAAGAACCTGTGTAAAGAGGGATGGAGCAGGGGGTAGGAGGCACGGGTATCCTAGATATGGAGGGAAGAGTAGGAATTATCTAGGATGTGACGTTTAACCAAAACCCCAAAGGAAAGGAATGATGAACCTCAAGATCTGTGTTCAAGGGAAAGAAAGGGCGTCTCGTCAGAGGGATCAGAAGTGTGGATGTCTACCGTGGGAATATGCCAGGGTTGGAAAGCCATCAAGGCTAAAGGGGCTGTGAACAGACAAAAATAGAAGTAGAGACAGGGAAGAAATCATGTAGGCCTTTAGACTAGAGAAATTCCTTTGAAACATGTCCCTCATACTGTAGCCTAGGAAACAGGCCTTCAAAGCAAGACTGAGGGAGAGAGTGCGGGGAGAGATGACTAGAATGTGGGGGCATTTGGGGGGTGATGTAGAAAGCCAGTGCAGTGGAAGATTCCTGGGATCTGTGAAAGTGACCCTAGCAAAAAGTCTCCTAGTAATGGAGCATACAAAGCCCGAACTGGCCATCTTCTATAACCAAGCAAGGTTCCCAGCAGTGAGGCTGGGACACCAATCTAGCCACAAAACTTTCATCCTACAATCTGTCCTGCCTGCAAGATATGCGGTGAGGGGGGGCGGGGTGTCGTGGTGGGTAGAACTTGTGGGAGTGGCCAGCCAATAACTGGTCCTACTTGAGGTCCACACCACAAGAGGAAGCCCATGTCTGACATTGCCTGGAGGGCCAGGAACCAAAGACCGGACAGCCCAGAGAACCAGGACAGAACCAAACACGACTGGGGGAAAAAAAGTCAGGGAAATGATTCCTAATGATATTCTGCTGTACTCATAGATTGGTGCCTAGCCCAGTTGTCATCAGAGGAGCATCATCCCACAGCTGATGGAAACGGATGCTGAGACTCACAGCCAAACACTAGGCAGAGCCAGGGGAACCCTTCAGAAGAGAGCCAGGAAGGATTGTAGGAGCCAGCAGGGTCAAGGACACCATGAGAACATGGGCCACAGAATCAGCTAAGCAGAGCTCATAGGGGCTCACAGAGGCTGAAGTGACAATCATGGAGTCTGCATAGGTTTGATCTAGGTCCTCTGCATATACCTTATGTTTATGAAGCCTGATGTTTTTGTGGGACTCCCAACAGTGGGAGTGTGTCGGGGGAGCGGGGATCTGGCTCTTTAGCTTGTGCTTGGGACCCTTTTCTTCCTATTGGGTTGCCACATCCTGCCATGATATGGGGGTTTGTGCACAGTCTCATTGTGTCTTGTCTGGCCATGTTGGGTGGATATCCCTGGGAGGCCTTGCCTGCTCTTTATTTTTTAAAAGAAACAGATGAGGGGGTTGATGGGGGGGGAAGGGTAGGGGAAGGAGGTACTGAGAGGAGTAGAGAGAGGGGAACTGCAGTCAGAACATAATGTTTGAGAGAAGAATCAAAGTTAAAAAAATCAGTCTTTAGATTTTATGTTTATTTTCTTTAATGGCATATATTAATAGTATAATGTTGAATTTCAAATAAGCAGCTTCTTTCAAGTCTATCATACCTTGACTCCATCCCTTCAGTCTCCCCACCCCACACTCCTTTCCCTTCCCTGATAGTCTCTTCCTTTCCTCTACTCTCACTTCCTTTAAATAAAATAGGACCAGCGGCAATCCTTTGAGCAGAAGAGAGAGAAGATCGGTCTGTGTTTTAAAACAAACTTGTACATTATGTTGGGAACAAAGTGTAGGCAGTGACCACAGACACACAGGAAAGCAATCAAAAGGCAAGTAGTAGTAATAGAGCAGAGATTTAGAAATAGAAAATTAGTCCAAAGGAGCAAAACTCAGAATGTGTTTTGGCAAAGCAGTGACAGAATTTTCTAATGGATATAGAAGGGATAAAGGGAGTTCACGATGCCTTCAGGGGCTGAAGTCCAAGCATCTGGCCAAGTGACCACGCCATTGATAAAAATGAGGACACTTTAGAGAGGGGAAACCACAGGACATAAAAAAAGAACTGGAGAAAATTTAGGGCAGATGTTCTCTTTCAGTATAAAATTGGATTCTAAAAGCAAGAGGGATACGTGAAAGGTGAAGTTAGGTATCCCAATGAGACTTTAAATGCAGTAATTGTGTTAGGTAGGAATTAAAACTCTTAAAAAGTGAAATTACTTGACTTTGTAATTGGATCATTCTGTTATCACAGACTGGGAAATATCCTCACATCATCGCCAGACTTTACATTGGATAGTCATTATATTATCACTGCATCACAGTCTTCTGAAGAGTAGTTTTTAAGGGTATATTAATGCTCGCTGCTTGAAGCCCTCAGACAGGTCAAGTGCAAAGGCCTGCGTTTTTGGAACTTCTTGCACAGCCTGAAAGACAAGGTAAAACCATCTAAGTGTCTCTCTTGTTCAGAAGGTGATGGCAAACTCAGAGACAATGAGCTCCTCTTGAACAGACGAAAAGCCCGGCATCCTGTTCTGTGATGCTGATGTGGTTTCCCAGGACAATTTATTCCTCGGGTATTTTAAATTTCCCCTAAAGAAAAGGGAAAATACATCTGTTCATGGGCTCAAGTTTCATCAATGAAAGTTTAGATTGAACTCCAACTCTTCATTGGGTCACTGAGTTACCTACCTATAAGGAGTGGCAAAAGTAAGCTTTGATAAATCAGAAGCCTATTACAGTTCTCCAGCTCACAGCCATTATCTTTCTATGCCTTTTAGTATTTCTCATTCTCTATTTTCAGCCTAATGGGGAAACAGGGAGAAGTGTATCCCTTTTAGTAAAATATATGACTTTTGTTGCCAGAGTTTGGTTGAATAACAATTTGTAAGTCACAAGTATTGATTATGTTAACTTCCAAAGCTAGTTTTTGCATCTATAAAATAAATAGCATCAGCACTAGTCTTAGAAGAAAACATAGTGAGATCATTTTGCACAACACACCCAGATTCAATTCTTTAATATTACATCTTCTCAATGTTTTTGCTTCCAGTACCCAGCCCCATTATTTTAATGGGAATAATTTTGTGGCGGGGGGCCGGAGGGGGCTTGATTACTTTTTAATCATCATCCTATCAGAGATAACAACAGTTGTGGATTTTCTTATGCTAACATGTGAGGGAAACATAGAGAAAAGAAAGGAAAGGGAAGGAATCACCTTGAATATTGTAAAATGGTATAAGGAGATAGAAATGATCTTAAATAAAAGGCATCTACCATGATTGTTTTTGCTAACGAATCATCATTTCTCTCTCTCTATCTCTTTTTCTATCTCTCTCTCTCTCTCTCTCTCTCTCTATATATATATATATATATATATATATATATATATATATTGTACTTTCACTTATGATACTTATGGAACTCCTGAGTTATAAATTATTTGAAATTTTTAGGCAAAGGACACTCTTAAATAAAGGAAGTTTAACAGAACATATTCCATTTTCTCCTTCTTTTGCTTTATATTCACACAGTTGCTCAGTCTAAAGCCGCCTTAAACATAATAGACAGCCTAGAGGGAAGCAAAGACATTCGTTTAAGAAAAAGGCAGCCAAGGCATTACAATTTTCTTCTTTTTAAAATAAGATGATGAGAAACCAGAGGAAAGATAACAGAAAAAAATGGAAAGAAGTGAGCTTCTAGAAGGGAGCTGCATGTCTCAGTTGCAGCACTATAATTTCCATAGTTTTGATAAATGACTTAAAAGTGGGGGAACCAAGAAGCTGGCTGGTGGGTAAGGGAGCTTGCTGCAGAAGCATGAAGTCCTCAGCTCACATCCCAGCACCAATGGAAGAGCCAGGGTCTGTTGTATAGGCCTGTAACCTTGCAAGGAGAGAGACGCGAGGATGACTGTAACTTGCTAGCTGGCCAACCAATCTAGCCCTCAAACAGCAAGCTCCGGGTTCAGTGAGGGGCCTTGTTTCAAGGGAAGAAGGCAGGAAAATGATAGAGCTGGACACCCAGCATTTTCCTTTGGCTTCTTCCTGCTCACAAATGCACATGTGCACACACACACACACACACACACACACACACACACACACACACACACGCAAGCACTCAAATGCTGCAAACAGCACACCTCACAGCTAATTAGTCAGTCTGAATAATTTAACACTCATCAAACTATCAAGAATTTAAAATTAATACGATGGTTCAGCTTACTGTGATTTTTTTTTTTTTACCTTACCCTTGGCTTTGTTCTAAGGTTCGTTTCTTTTTCTTTCCTTCTTAACCTAAAGTTGACGCTGTAGGGTAGAAGAAGATGAGAGACATAAAAGGGAGAAGCCTGTTGAGAGGCTGTGAAGGCAAAATCACGTTCTCAGGACTCCAGCACTAAGCTGGGGCTGCCAAGCCATGAGGCAAACTGAGAAGTCTCCCGCAGTGTTTTCAAAGGAACCAGACACAAAAACAATCTGAAAACAAGCAGGATGAGGTGCGAGAGCTGTCACGCTGTGGCTAAGACCCTCTCTCACCTTAGTTCAGACACACTAGTGGGTGCATCCCCACCCCTGTGCACACTCACACGCTCTCACCATCTGTGCCTTCCCACTGATTTGTCTCTTCTGCTCCACAAAGTAGTTTCTGGAAACTGTGCTCTGTCTAGTATATTTGAAAAAGAAAAAAAAAAAACATAATTTTAACTTCCTTTAAAATATATATATATATATATGTGTGTGTGTGTGTGTGTGTGTGTGTGTGTGTGTGTGTGTGTGTATATAGCCTTGAAATTGTATCAGCAAGCACATACAGCATGGGGCATTCTATAGAGCAGGCTGTGAACATTGCTAAGGTTCCTAATAGCATTTGAACCTTCTATTTCCTAATTATCCCCTGCTTACTACTCCCTAGAATGAACCTATTAGTGGATTTTACAGTATTAATAGATCTTTTATTAGCAATTACGTTTCAGAATTGCTTTTCATATCACAGGCTCGCACTAACAGTGTCATCCCATTGATCTTACCTCCATGTGCGCCTTACGTCACTTCAAATGGCTAATAACTTGCGAATGTAACTTTACAGGTACATTTTGTTCCTTTCTCTCCACTGATTGTAGACCTACCAGCTCATTAAACACTGTGAAAGAACACAGGCTCCAGCCCTTTCCTTTAACAAGCCAGCCATGTGGAATCAAAGTCAAAGCCCTCTTTCTTGTAATGATCTTGACGCACCGCCTCCGCAATGCCAGGAGGTGAGATGTGGGCAGGGCACCTTCCGAGAACTGCTTCTACAGAGGATAATTAAAGTTTGGGTGGTATTTCTAACACTGGCTTTCAGACGTTGTTTTAGTCTCCCCTTCCCTCTCCTGTGTCATTTCAAGATCCTGTCGGTGCCATGAGCTAACGGAATGGGGCGCTTGCCAAGGTCAACTGTTGGACAATGAAAGGGTGTTAGCACATACTTCCACACAAATGTAGCTAGTTCTAGTCCATACCTGCTTCTCACAACACTAAAGGCAGCAAGTGGCTATCAGTTGAGAGAAAAAAAAAAAAAGCATCAAGGATGCTGCCACTCTACAAAAATCCTCATGGAGTAAAGAGTAGCTGAAAGTTACAACTTTAAAGCACAGGATTTTGAATCCTACTAGTCCTTGGGGTAGCGTTTCATTATTAGAGAGTTAAATAAAGCTAAAAGTATTTGTCCTTGTCTTGGTCATTTGATAATCCACTTACAAGTAAGAGAAATATGTTTGAAACAACATCTGTGTTCATTGAGAAAATAGAAGACAATGAACATCAGAACCAATAAGAATTTAGTGGTTTCTCACGGAATTTACCATAAGCTTACAAGGCAGATGTCACGTGACTGCAAGATAAAAAGAAAGCAGAGCACACAGCTTAATTTAAATTTCATTACTCCAGTTAGGTTAATACAAGATGATGAAATTGTTCAATAATTGTATTCTCTTATTAGATTCACAACTTACACTTTCAAATAAGACAGTTTTCTTCCTCCCATCAGAGACCATTTTAGTAGACATCTGCTTCCAAAGTCTTCACTCAAGAGTCAGAGCCCATTGCCTTAATTCATGTACAGATATTTTCATCATCTCTCTCCCATGAACGTAAGCATTCATGGCCTACATTCAAGAAGTTAGCAAGCTGAAGGTATCAGCTCAGATGAGCTAGGCACTCAATGTCTTCTCCCCTTTCAGGGAGAATACGTGATTCTCAAAAAAATAATGAAAGGCAATGTATCAACCTGTCGGCCTAGAGAGCTAAACTTGTTCAGAATAAATGAAGCCGCCAATGTGGAGAGAGTTGAGATGCAAATGAACCAACATGGCTGCATGGCCAATTATAGCTCCTTTTCACCTCAGTGGTGATTCTAAAGTGACAGGAGCTCTCTTATCAGAGTACTCCTGTAGCCCCATGTGCATGGTGCTGGGGTAGCTTTTTCTCCAACACTGTCTAGCCACTTCTTTGAATGAATTTTCCAATCTAATGATTCTGGGTGTCCTGTATGTAGAGAGCTTCTTTTTAATTCTAATAAAAGCTTGCAAGTGAGTGGATTGTAAATGAGTTATCTGATCACTAAACATTCCTACTTAAAATATCTGTTGCTATTATTCTATGTTTATGGGTGTTTCATTGCATGGATGTCTACGCAGAACATGCATGCCTAGTACTCGCAGGGGCCTAGAAAATGGACTTGGATCCCCTGAAACTGGAATGGCAAATGGTTGTGAGCCACCCTGCACATGGGTGCTGGGAACTTAACTAGGTCCTCTGAAAAAGCAGCTGGTATATCATTTTTTAAATGAACTTATCTCTTCATTTCTAAATTATATTGTGCTTATTATTAATACTTTATTTTCAGACACCATGAATGTCCCATCTACCTTATCACTTTATCTTGTTAATCATCTTTCAAAGGTCATTTGAAATGTGACATCAGCTAAGAAGCTTTTCCTCCAATTGGTCTGATCTCCTTCTTTGAATACCCAAGCACTTGAAATGCATTTTTATTTCAGAACCTCTATTACTTACTTTCTAGTTATGTGTATAATGCTCTTCTTCTTCCTGACACACCGTAGGGTGAAATTCCTAAGGGGAGGGACCACATTTCCACCTGGCTCTAATCTCAGCATGAGCTTCATGTATCACAGAAGTTCAATTCAGTGCAACTTAATCAAAATTATTTGCCACAAAATATGGTTTCAGATTATTAAAGATAGCTTAATGTTCCAGGAAATAAGTAAGACTTTCATTTATTTAACAAATTTCACTTTGTTAAAAATATATGACTTTTTAAATAAAATTTAAAATCTCTAAAATAAAGACTATTTTACCCAAAGGTAAGTATGTAGTACATTAGTTATGAACATCTATGTAGGAAAAGAAGCAAAATCTTAAAGAAATAAAAATTTGTAGAAGTTGAGACTGTACTCCAGAAAATATAAGCATCAGGGACTCCTCTGCGGAAGAGATGGGAGGTCTCCTGTTTTCTGGTTCTGGTAACATTAGCAAATGTATAGTGCCTTTTGGGCGGGGGGGCTACAAATTGGGCATTTTAGGTTCTCTTTAGTTACATGAGAAGAAAAGATTTCTGAGGCTTGCTCTGAACTCCCAAGTGGTAAACACAGACAACATGCACAGAGGATATGTGTTCAGGAGTAGAAGGGAATGAAAGGTAGGGTGGAGTTCTACTGAAAGACCTTAAGATCAAATGGAGAAATTTAGATTTGAGGGAGATGAAAACAGTAAGGCCTATACATCTTTCACATATATGAAATTATGCATATGCAGAATGATATTGTAAAATATATATGCATATATATAAAGTTATATATAATGCAAAACGACATTATAAAATAGTATTAAGGTGCAACCAGCCAACACTGGGGTCTAGGTGCTCAGCACGAAGGGACTAAGGTGAAAGGCTGCTCTAGGGTCCCAGGCAACAGACAGTGGAGGCCCATTTAAGACAATTTTAAGACAGTGGATGTACAAGGCAGACATAGAGGAAGGCCTGTGATAGCCTAAGGGAACACTGACTAGAGCTCCATGAGTAATTAGGGGGAGGATAATGGACAAAGCACAGAGTCGCATAACAAGGGAAACGTACAGGGCCGTAGGCAATAGACTGGAGGTTTGCAGGGAAGTCAGTGTGACCCCACATGGGATGTGGCACACGGGGAAACAATGGTCAGGGTGTGAACTGGAACAGGTATTAGTTACTGTTTGTTGCTGTGACCAAACACCGTGGCCAAAGGTGACATAGGGAAGAAAGTAGTTTATTTGGGAGTATAGTTCCAAAGGCGGGAAAGACAGGATACCAAGAGGCAGACCTGGAAGCAGCAGCAGGAACAGAGCAGCAAAGACAACTCAGAGATAGGGAGCGGCAAGTGGCACAAGGTTCTAAACTATCTCTCTTATTTATCTATCTATTTATCTATCTATTTATTTATCTATTTATTTATTTATTTGTTTATTTATTTAT
>CABHPP010138772.1:3575-13575 GCA_902168425.1 Peromyscus attwateri | reverse complement strand
AGAACAGTCTTGTCATCTCACTGGTCTTGGTTTGGTTCTTTCACACACACACACACACACACACACACACACACACACACACATACACACACACACACACACACACACACACACATATTCTTGAGTAGTCTAGTATATATGATGGCTGGAGCTTTCCAAGTCAGATTAGTCCTATAATTTGCAGTACAAACTTGCAGAGATCAGTTTCAAAACCCCATAGTGTTGTGGTATGTTATTCTGACCTGGTCTCTAACTTCCATACCTCCCTACCTCCCTACACAGTCTTTTTCCTGGATAAGTGTCATTGGTACGGCCATGCTCTTGCATACAAGTCTGTGTGCAATCTTCTCATTTGTTTCTTTGTCAGCCATGGGTTCGAGGGGCTCCTTACCCACATCTTCTTCCTGTGTGTACTACATTTTTAAATGAAGCTGTCTACATGCCCCACATAGGTAGGTATCTACCTAAGAGAATATCTGAGCAACTGAAATGGTTGTATAACTAGACTTATGAGGAGAGCAAGGTACCTGTTTGAGGGCAATAATTCCATCTATAGAATGTGAATTACACATACATTATTTGGTATAATTTTTTTAAAGTCTTGTAATTCTTAAGCTATGTGTGCAGTGGACCTGTGATATTAGGCTAGTTACTCCTCACTAAGGGAAGATTGACAAGGAATCCAGAAGGGATGCCTGCCTCTGGTTCTCAGTTATAATGATATTCTGTGGAGCCTACACCATTCTTATGTGTTAAAAAGTCCATTATCAGGTGTTTCTTATCACTGAGCCCTTAACCTCAATGCTCCTTTTATAAAAATTATTAATTACCAGACTCATGCCTGTAATCCCAGCATTCAAGAAACTAAAACAGGAAGATTGAGTTTGAGGCAGCCTTAGCTACATCATGACTTTCCAGGCTATCCTAAACTACAGCTTGAAACTTCTCAGAAAAAAATAGTCCAAAATAGAATAAAATTGCTCAATGTTATAAGTACTTAAGATAGGGCAGAGATAGGCAGTCATTCACAAAACTCATTTCATCTGTCTCCTGAGTACTGGACTGGATATCACTTCATTATATATATATCTGTCATATGTGTAGCAATTTGATTGTGCTCTTACTAGAGGGCAGATAGAAAACTTCAACCATAGATACTCTTCCTCACAAAATCATTCTTATACCTTTGTACTGTCTGGAAGGTAGATAATCTTAACAGTCAACACAGGAATCATGGAAAGAAGCCAAAAAATAATAAGAATAAAGGATCCCACATTTCTGTATCAGTTGGAGAAGAGGCATCTGCCCACTTGGCATCCCTGTATGGGCATAATTGGAAAGGAAGAATTCCCTCTGGGATAATTCATTGAGATGTGTAAGTTTATTGATCACAGTGCTCAGGATTACTATAGTGAACCAGTCACTCTACTATTTAGATCTATGAATACTTGGTATCTTCTCATTATATTTATAAATTGGGTGTTTTGTGCCTCAGCTATTTGTCTCCTAAGCATTTCATTCAGTTTGTCTTGGGTTTTACTTTCAAAGTGCTAATTGGTTTTCTCTAACTTTCTTCCCAAGACATAGATGTCTTCACCCTAGTTATCTAAGAACAAGAGTTTGTGTATGTTTTCTCTTCCCACTCCTCATTTTGTGGCATACAAGACATATGAAGCACAAAAAAGCAAGTCACCCAGCTTCTCAAACAAGCTCACTCTACACAGTGATGTACTGTGGCAAGCCCAGACTAGGGTCGTTCTCCTACAGGCAGAGCAGCAATGAGTATCAATCCTCTAAACGAAATTTCACTTGTAAGCTGCTCCAGCTAACAACTGAGAGATTTTCCCTGCACCAGACATGGCTGTGACATGGGAGGTACCCCAGCTGTCAGGCTCCCTCCCACAGAGTCTTTCACCTGATCCCATCTCCTCTACCCTCTGGGACACATAAATAGATTTTAACTGTATATATTGTGGTAGATAGTTTTCCTCTGGGCCCTATTACTGCTTAGAATTTAGGGTATGTTATAAATGTTTTGCTAACACCTTTCTCTGTTATGTTTATGTAAGTTATATTCTATCAGGATTTAAAAAAAAAAAAAGCACTTTGATCCATCATCTTCCATGGCCATCCATTCTTAGATTGTCAAAATTCTCTTGGCCCATACACAACCTAAACTGTTGCAAAAGATAAGAAGGGCTTTTTTGAGGGGAAGGGCTGTTTGTTTGTTTTTGCAACTTAGAACTATTTCCCATCCCTTTTCCATTATTAAGGCTAAAGAATATTATGCACTAGGTACTCACAAAGCCATGTCAAACATAATTGCTATGTAATGTATTACTCTTGGCTCTAGCTATAAACAAAGCAGGTTCATCCTCTACCTGGGTGTAATGCCAAGTCTAGTCAAATATACTGAAAAAAGAATCATAGAGAAGTCAAATTTTTGTTATTCTTGCCAGGAACGATACTTTCCCCAAGGCTCCCTGATCTGAAAACGCATTTCTACTTAACATTGTCAAGAGTTTGAAGTAACCAAAGATTACATAGAAAACATTTAGACTCTGTGTTTGTGGCTCAAAAGAGGCATTATATGTTGTGATGTATTTACTTGCACTTTTCTTAAAAGCTTGGTACTGTTAGTAAAGAAACCTTCTTTTACTTACATGACTGCAGCACCAAGCAAAGAGTTAGCTTTCAATAAGTCTTTGTAAGTAATTTCTACAAATACTTCTACAGCCAGGATGCTTAGGCCTACTTCTACTGGGGTCCGTGATAGCAGCTCTCTGCTGGTACGTACCTCTCATTACTCACGAAGGAGTCACGCATCGTGCCATAGTGACTGAGAAAAATATTTCATTTACTCAATAGAAGTCTCTAATAAACCTGTTGTTTTTAATTCAGACTCGAATCTCCACAGATATCGGCATCACAATCATATTTTTAACTCACAGAAATTATTACTAGGCATATCCTCAAACTCACACTGAAGAGGTGGGAGGGGGGACAGCCAGGCGAGCTTATACACCTGCCCTTATTTCAAGAGAAGTGACTGTGAGGGTGCATTCATCAATCACCCTCTAGAAAGTAATGAGAGGAATAAAAATCTTTGGGAAATCGATATTAAGGTGAGTGGGTGCATAGGAGACAGATGAGAGACTTAAAAATCAGGGATTCAATGTGAAGACATTCTTGCTCTAGATATTATTTCAAACACACAAAAAAATTACTGGATGTTTTTAAAATATCAAGTTTTACAAGAAGAATGCTGGCTATTACTTTCAGAAAGTCTTTGGTACTGACCTGCCTAATCATGGTCTTATTCACAGCCAGCTTTTCCTGATGTATGTGTAATTAGAGCTTGGCAAGTGAGCACTAGAAAGCACACAAATTCCTTAGAAAACATGCATTTTGTAAAGCAAACATTTTATTTAGATTTTTATTTTGTGGCTCTATGGTGAGGAGATGTTGTCAAATGTCTTAAAAAGAAGCACACACACACACACACAACCTCCCAGCATAATTGGAAGCATTTATGTTTTTGTAAGGCAGCAAAATTATAAGTGGTTTAAATGGTAATTGTATCAGATAGAGAGGGGCATTTGTTATTCAGGTACTTCAAATATTTTACTCTTATCAGTGATTAAAAACGAGGGAAAAATTGATAATAAGATCCATGAATTCTACATTTTAACAGAAAAACAAATAACCATCTTGAGTAAGGTTGAAAAAGAATATGATCCATTTTGTATTACCTCATAAACTTTTGGAAGTAGAGAAACTGATAGAATCGTCAAGCTATTTTGTCATAATTAAAGGCAATCAATCATAAAAATCAAATGCTCCAACTTTCCAAGCAAGATTCCACTAGTCTACATAGTTTTCATCAATATTAAAATCTGAGGCAATGCTTATGTTAACCACTAGTGCTGGTTTGAACCATCCTTGTGAAACAATGTAGGGTCATCTGGGAAGAAAGACTGAATCTACAATCTAGATCAGGTTGGCCTGTGGGCATGCCTGTTGGAGACTGTTCGATTGTGGATTTTGGAAGTCCCACCCTGAACGTGATTGGCATCATTCCATAGGAATGGCCCTTGTGTTGTGTAAAAGACGAAGAAAGATGGCTGGAAGAAAACAAGAATGTGTTCATGCTCTCTTGGCTCTTATCCCTAGTTGTATGACTAGTTGGTTGAGTTCCTGTCTTGACTTCCAACAAATGGAGGATTAAGAGTAATTGTAGGAGAAAATAAATACTTTCTTCCCTACGTTGCTTTTGATCAAGGTATTTCCTCACAGCAAGAGAAATAAAGACGCCATTGATGTGGTACTACTAAGGTCATCCAAGGAATATAACACATTCCAGTAAACACAAGTGTAGGATATTCAAAACCAAGACATGAAGAAATAACCAGCAAGAGAATAATATTATTAAATAATAACAGTAATAATTCTTTTTTTCCTATGTGGATTCTGTTTTTATTGGCTATTCTCATTTGCTAATGGACAATAGCATATGCATATTCTCATTCCTATTATATTTGAAAACCCATCACATTCTTAGTTATTTGTGGGGTTTTTTTTTGTTTTGTTTAATTTCTTAATTGAAAATAGATTCTTCTCTCGTGCAATAAATCCTGACCAGAGTTTCCCTCCCTCCACTCCTCCCAGCTTCTGTTGACCTCCCCTCTCCCCCAGATGCACCCCACCCCCTCTGTTTCCTAGTCAGAAAGGAGCAGGCCTCCAGGAGACAACAGCCCAACACTGCAAAGCAAGACACAATAGGGAAGGGAAAAGCCCTCATAGCAAGGCAGGATGGGGTGACCCAGTGGGAGGAGCAGAGTCCCAAAAGCAGGCAAAGGAGTCAGGAACGCACCTGCCCCCACTGTTAGGAGTCCCGCAGAAAGCTAACAGAGGTAACATACACACAAAGGGACTAGTGCAGACCCATGCAGGCCATGAGCTTGCCACTTCAGTCTCTGTGAAGATCCAGTGGGCCATGTTCTCCTGGTGTCCTCCATCCCCTCTGACTCCTTCAGTCTTTCTTCTCCCTCTCCCATGAGGTTCCCCAAGCTATGAGGGGAGGAGCCCTATGGAAACCGTCAATTTAGACTCTTTAATGCCTGAGATAGTTCACGTTTTATGGCAGGGATTGTACAATTAATTCCTCAGATGTCTCTGTGAAAACAAAAAGGTGCTAGGGGTGAGATCTGTCATACCTAGCACCTTTGAGATTTCACCTACGTTCTTATAGGCAAGGCTGCTACAAAACTTGGGGGAAAACAAGGGAATAAGTCTGAACACCATTCATAATCCTAACCCCCACCCCCATAACTAACACACCTTAAAATGTCAGTGTGGGTGTATGTTCTGGAAGATATTCTCCGTTTCTATCCTAAGCTTCAAGGTTATATTATGGGAAGTGGTGAGTAGATGCTCCAGTGTATCTTAAACATGGGTTTGCTTCTCCTGAAGCGGTACCCTGATGCCCACTCAATAGCTTTGTCTTGGGCTGAAACAACCCTTAGCATTCAAATGAACAGAAAAGTTTATGGAAGTAGAAAACACAGCTTTGTGGACCATTGAGCTACAGACCAAACCTGACTACAGAAACGTAGTGAGTTCACCTGAAAAGAAGATATGCAGGCTCACCCTCACAATGTCAGCAGCTATAAGGGAAGAAAATAAAGGAACTCAGTGTGCAAATCATCACTGAAGCTACAGCTTGTTTCAGCCTGTGGTTCCTCCTTATGACAACAGCCATTTCTAGAGTATGAAGAGAATGTTGTGGAAGTAAAGAGACCTTCAGATCACTCCTGTGTGAAGATGGGTCTGCTTAGCTTGCCTACTTCTGGGGCAACTTCTGACTACATACAATGCTTGCTGTATTGTCCTCTTTTTATATTAATTTCTTTTGTTCAGTATATTTTGACCATGCTTCTCCTCCTCCATTTCCTTCCAGATTCTTCCTACCTCCTTACCCACCCAACTTCATGATCTCTCCCTCTGTCCAAAAAAAAAACAAAACAAAAAAAGAAGAAAATAAAAACAACTACAACAATAAATAAACTCCCCCCCCCCCCACAAAACCACCTCCAAACAAAACAGGAAAAAAAAAAAAACTCTGAGCCCATTTTATGCTAGACAACTACTCTTGGGCATGGGGCCTGTCCTGGAGTGTTGGTATACCCAGTGACATTCCACTGGAGAAAATTAGTTTTCCCATGTCCCACTGGTTAGGAGTGGGACTTTGTGTCCATTTCCCATTCTCAGTGATGATATTTTGATTGGTTTGAACTTCTTCAGGTCTTGTGCATGCTGTTAAGTCTCTGACTTCCTATGTACATCACTGTTTCCTTGGAGTCATCCAACCCCTCTGACTCTTACATCTTTCCACCTCCTCTTCCACATAGCTCCCTCAGCCTTGAGGAAAGGGACTGGAAGACATCCCAGTCAGGACTGAGTGTTGCAAAGTCTCCCACTCTCTGTACACTGTCCAGTTGTGAGTATTAATTATCATCTATTGCAAAAAGAAGTTTCTCTGACGAGGGAGAACCCATGTCCAACAGTGCTAAAGTGACCAAGAACCTCAAAAGAGATAGGTAATGGGAAAACCTACTATTATTGTTCTACTAAGGGAACATAGCAATAGCATGATTTCTGATGATGATGCTCTCTTGTACACTATGATCACAGAGTGGCAACCTAGTGATAGGTTCCTTCTGTTTGTAATTACAGAACAACACAGTCAGTGGGAATGAATCCCACCTGACCAAGTATGAGAGCCCTGCTTCTTCAGGGAAAGCTCTGTTATGGTGTTGCCCTAAAATGATTTTATAACAAAGTAAAAATCTGGGCATTATTCTTCTGAACATCAAGACTCACATATAGCACAGAAAACACATTCCACCAAATAAAAATAGAAAAAAAAATACAATAAGTTCCCCTAAAAGTAAAATAAAGTATTATACATTTTTTAAAATGTGCACACGTACTTGCTTAAAGTGACTAAGTTCTTTGGAGTCTTGTGGTTCCATGTAGATACAGGACTGTTTTTTATATTTCTGTGAAATGATCATTTGAATTTGGTAGGGATTGCATTGAGTTTGGTGACTGCTTGAGATGTTAAGGATATTCTAACGATGTAAATCTTTCATTCCATGAATACAGGATAGCTTTCTGTCACTTTTGTGTTTATTAACTTCTCTCATCAATAGAAAGCAAAGGTGACTGCACATCACAATACGGCTTCTATCTTTTCTTACTTAGATAGAGGCATTGACTTCCTGATCTCAAGTTACAATACAAAGCTATAGTGATCAAAACAATGATAATAGCATGAAAACAGACATAGCCAACACAATAGAATAGCAACATTTACACAGTCAATTGAGTTCTGACCAAAAAAAAAAAATCAAGAATACCAATGAGAAAAGGATAATAGCTTTGATAAATAATATTGGCTGAAAAAAGCCAATATACAGAAACCACCTAAGTGTTGGTTGAGATATGAATAAATAGAGAAAATATGGCATACATAGGGGAGATATTGCTATCTGTAGCAGCATAGTTGAACCTGAAGGGACTTATACTAGGTGCAGAAGTCAGAGAGAGACAAAAAAACAAAGGATCTTACTTATATGTCTACTTTTTAAAGTTCATAAAGTTTTTAAACAGTGAGTAGTGTAGTTAGTAGGTTAGTTGTGGTTAGCAAGAATTAGAAAGTAGGGAAAGGTGATTGATGGTTGTCAACGGGAATGAATTTTCAACTGCAGAGTGAGTTCTGGAGTCTCAATGTGAATCACATTGGGTTTAGTTAATAATAAAGTGTTACATACTTGAGTTTGTGAAGTAGATCTGTTATACCTGACACAGAAAAAGGTAACTGAATTGATGAAGAGCCTAGCTTGATTGTGAACAGCAAGGTATGAATAGCAAAATATCGTGCTGTCGAACCCAAAAATAAAGTATACAATCTTGTTTATTTACTCTGTGTGTGTGTGTGTGTGTGCGCGCGCGCGCGTGCGTGCGTGTGTGTGTGTGTGTGTGTGTGTGTGTGTGTGTGTGTGTGTAGGTGCATGCAGGCCACAGTACATGTTTGAAGGTCACAGGACAGTACTATTGGAAGTTGGTTGGTTTCCTGTGACCTTGCACAGGGCAATCTGGGTATCAAATTTAGCTTCTTGGGCTTGCTCACAAGAGTCTCTCTACTCTGAGCTATACCACTGGCACAAATATACATAGTTTTTTTTATTTATCAACCATACATCAATAAAATATTTCAGATAGCTTTTTAATAAAATACTTCAGAATAGAAATACTTCCTTTAAAAATACAGAGGAGGAGACATGGGCATACTATGATAGAAGGACATACCTGTCTCCCATTTGTCATTCCTCCCTCAACATCTACCTGATGGCTGGAGAAGGCCATCATCTTGCAACTATGTAGCGATAAATGTAACATGAAATATATGGTAGATGTAGTAAAGAGAAAAGGCATCTGGAACCCTGGTGTTATAGTTCAGCAGCAAGAGTGAATGGGAGACCAGCATCGCTTCATGAGCAAAGGTACTGGCCACTTAAGAAGCCATTGGCAAGTCTCTCACATTGCATTCAGAGATTTTCTAATGCAATCAGAGTGTTTACAGGGTTTTGTTATATAAGTATTGATGTTTGGTGATGGAGATTGGTGGTAGAGCATTTTCCTAGCATGTATAAGACATGTGCACTATGCGAAAGACTCTGTATGTGCTGTCTTTTACTTTTCTGAAGCCAATTTTAATTTAGCATTTTTAGCTCAATTTTGTGGAATGTTTTCCCTTTATAATTATTGTATCCCTTTTAATTTTCATGTTTTTCTAAATTTATTTCAAGTTATAAAGACATGTAGGGCTATGATTTACCTATTATTCTGTCACCAATGGTAATATCCCTCTAATTTTCAAAGCAATACTTTTCATTTGCTGATTTTTTTTCTGTCAATGTTGACACATGATACCTTCACAAGTATATTTTCCACAGAGAGGGTTGTTTGTGCGTTGTTTAATTCAGAATAGAATATTTACACAGTTATTACTTCTTTATTTTTGAGGTTATAATTTAATTACAATATTTTCCCCTCCCCTTTCCTGCCTCCAAACCCTTCCGTGTATACCTTCCCCACTCTCCTTCAGAACAATGGCCTTTTTTTTCATTGTTATTATATGCATACATGTGTTCTTATATACATATATATCCCTAAATATAACTCGCTGAGTCCATATAATGCTACTTGAATGTATGTTTTCAGGGCTGACCATTTGGCACTGGACAACCAGTCGGTGTGCTCTCTCCTGGGGAAGGCTCTCTCTCCTGCTCTCAGCTTTCCTAGGTCGTTTGTTGTTCTTTGCTGTGGGATGTCTTTCTGTACACTGTCAATATGTGTTTATCTCATTGGTTGATGATAAAGTTGTTTTAGGCCTGTAGCCTGGCAGAATAAGCCTGGGCGAGAAAGCCAAACGGAGATACAGGGAGAAGAAGAGTGGGGTCGAGGCAGAGGCTGCGAGCCACCCAAGAAAGATGTGAAAGAACCGGTAAGCCACGGGCCATGTGGCAACACATAGATTAATAGAAACGGGTTAATTTAAATGTAAGCGCTAGCTAGTAATAAGCCTGAGCCATCAGCCAAGCATTTATAATTAATACAAGCCTCTCGGTGATTATATAAAAGTGGACGTGGGATGGGGCAGGACAGAGAAAAGCCTTTGGTTACAGTTCATTCTTACAGGGTTGAGGCTTCATGGGCTTTTCCCTGACCAGTTTGGCATGCCATTGGTGTTAACCCTGTTCAGCTCCCATTATTACTTAAAAACAAAAACAAACAAAAAACTGGTGTGAGGGGGTAGGCGTAGGTGTGCACAGGCATATCACGGCATGCTTGTGGAGGACAGATGACAACCTGCAGGAGTCAGTTCTCTCCTACCAGGTGAGATCTTGGAATCTAATTCAGGTCTTCAGGCTCA
>CABHPP010138771.1:0-51312 GCA_902168425.1 Peromyscus attwateri | reverse complement strand
TCATACCACAAAGATACATGCTCAGCTATGTTCATAGCAGCACTATTTGTAATAGCCAGAACCTGGAAACAACCTAGATGCCCGTCAACTGAAGAATGGATAAATAAAATGTGGTACATATACACAATGGAGTACTACTCAGCAGAGAAAAACAATGAAAGCATGAAATTTGGAGGCAAATGGATGGAACTAGAAAATATCATCCTGAGTGAGGTAACCCAAACCCAGAAGGACAAACATGGTACGTACTCACTCATAGGTGGATTCTAGATATAAAGTAAAGAACAATCAGACTGCAACCCACAGAACCATGGAGGCTAGATCGACTGTGGCTTATAACAAGTTTTGGTATTACTCAATTACTGAGCAAGCCTCAATGAAACATTTCACTATTAAGATAAGAATACGCCGGGCGTTGGTGGCGCACGCCTTTAATCCCAGCACTTGGGAGGCAGAGCCAGGTGGATCTCTGTGAGTTCAAGGCCAGCCTGGTCTACAGAGCGAGATCCAGGAAAGGCGCAAAACTACACAGAGAAACCCTGTCTCAAAAAACCAAAAAAAAAAAAAATAAGAATACAAACTTTTTCAAGCTAACAATAGAAAAATAAATAAATTAATTAATTTTAAACAATAAAAAAATAAATAAATATAAAAGAAAAATTTGAAATATTAAACAAACAAACATTCTACTAAAGCAAAAAAAGAGAGAACTAGGGACTCATCATTCCTCTCCACATTCTATTCTTTCCCTTGTTTTTATATATTTTAAATTTTTTATTGGTGGATTCTGCTGGAGTTTACTGGTGGATTCTGCTGGAATATCCAATACAGAAAAGCACTGGAGAGCTCCTGTGGCAAATCACCCTCTGGAGCGATGGAAGGATCTTTCTACTAGCACGTGGAGGAGACCCAATCTAGTGTTGGTGTGGCCCCGGGGTTCTGTTTAGTCTTTCCTCAGGACAATGAGGTTCCTCTTTGGATTCCTGAGCACTGAACGCGCACTGTGGCTGCTACTGAAGCCCAACATGACAGAGACCTAATGGGTCTTCATGAAAAAAATCTACCCCTCTGATGCCAATGGAGATTGAGAGCCCAATATCACCAGCTTTGGCAAGCATCAATGTAAGCCTAGGAACTGTAACCATGAGATTGGATTCTCCAGAAGAGCTGACAGCTAAAGTCGTGTTGGGATCAAGAAAAATGGGCCTTGGTGGTACGTATTGCTGGAGTTGTATCCATGCCAGTAGATGTCCACACAATCCAGAAGAGAATGTGACATTGCTGCTGCCGCTGTTGCTGTTATAGCAATGGCGCCCACCACTGCTACTCTTTCTGGGATTACCATTTCATAATTGCTTACTACGGCTAGCACAATGGAGACCCTGGCAACAAAAGTGGCTACCAAAGTTAGTTAATCTTTCATTCTATTGGGTATGATAAATTTAATTCAGTAGTTATGTACATCTCAATTGGCTTTGAAAATTATAAATTTATAAACTCAAGTTCCAGTTGCTTTTGGGATACTATCTTACAAGGACACCAACGCACAGTATGGCTCGTTAAGGAAGGGAATGTCTCAGTTGCCTTTAGCCTACTGACTATGGGTGAGATAGTACCTCTGTTGGTCTTTTCTGTATCGAACACACAGATTGCAAGCCCAGTGCCACTTTGAGATCTTTGGCAGCAATTAACTATGCAGCTCACACACAATTGAGCCTGTATGAAAATGAGTATTCAGAGACGGGTAATGCCTGGGGAGCACTCACCAACCTAAGACAGAGCACCTGTGTGGCCTGGGCAGGCGTCTCCATGATGGGTAAGGTGACCTGCTGACGTCCCATGCAACCCAAGTCAGAAGCTCATTTATTAATAAAAGGGGGACTTGTAGGGCCCTGGCCCCCGTTTTGGGTAACTGCTGCCTTGCTTGTGCACCTTGACCTTGAGATCCTCCCTATGCCAATTCCCTGCCAAGTTCCACCCTCCTGAATGCTTAAGAGAAGTTCCTTGTCTGTGTATCCTGAACAATGGGCGTTAACAGATTAGAAGCAAGATTGTAAAACATCAGTAGCGAAATTTTGCCCTCCGGGGTCCTCCCATTGTGCTGTAAGCCTGTATTTAAGAGCTCCTCCCCCCTTCAATAAATGACATTCGGCATTTAAAATTATATAATATATATAATATAATTGAATGAATACTGTGAATGTAATCTATGAATACCACAAATGTGATTAATATCATGAGTGTAATTAATGAATATCATGAGTGTAATTTAAAAAATTAATTAATTAATTAATTTTAAAAAAGAACAATTATCAGGAAAGAATTATATTCACAATGTCCAGTTCTTTTGTATTTGGCAAATTTGGAGAAAATACTCCATTATCTATGCTATTGTAGTCCAAAGTTTTATACCTAACAATTTTTTGTCGGAACTTGTATTTCCATCCTAAACATATCTTTTTAGAGCTTAAAACATCAGATTAAACAACTTAAGCTTTTAGGTATTTCAACCATATGAATTTTATATCACTTACATAAGTTTCTTTTCTGAATTTGGTAACAAGAAAAACTGTAAAACTATAACTACCTAATCTTCAATCTCCATCAGAGACCCAAGAAGGATAAAAGATTATTTGAGTAAACAGGAAATGCAGAGAAAGCAACTTTCAAAACTAAGAAACAACAGAGTTATCTGGCTGCCTGGACAGTCACCCCAAGGTTCCTCTGTAATGTTGAGGCATCTGTCTTTGGCCTACTGGCCTAGAATTTTTGACAGACTTTTCTGTAAAATCACAGGAACTTTGAAGGACTGCCCTACCCTGTCTTGGCAAAGTTCAGCAGTTGCTTTCCTTTGTATTCTGCTTGTCCAGTTTGGACAGCACAGTGTCAGCAATTGAGGCAAGGTCAGTTTCTTTGCCCAGTGACTAGCTTTTGCCACAAAGAAAGCAAACTCCATATGGAATTTCTTCAATGCCCATCATCTTTTCTGAAGTAAATTGGTGCTGCTAGGAGCAGATATGTCTCACTGTCATGAAAAGCCCTATGTTAACAAAACATTTTAAATGCCATATTCTGTAGGTCTTTGAAGTGTTTGAAGACCATCTATCTAAAATGTAACTGGAAGTTTTCCTGTGTCCTGAAGCCACTTGGTTCCAAATAAACACACAGAGGCTTATATCAATTGCAAACTGTTTGGTCTGTGGCTCAGGCTTCTTGCTAGCTAGCTCTTTCATCTTAAATTAACCCATTTCTAGTAATCTATGTATTGCCACGTGGCCATGGCATTACTTGTCTGCTGACATATTGCTCCTTGGGCGACAGGCTGGCGTCTGCCCTCACTCTGCCATCTTCTCCCTGTATCTCTCTTGGATTTCCCACCTGGATATATCCTGTGTTGCCATATGCCAAAACAGCTTCTTTATTAACCAATAGTAGCAACACATATTCACAGCATACAGAAAGACCATCCCACAGCACTAAAATATATCTATTTAACTTTGAAAACATGACTAATATGACTACTACAAGTTTGATTATTATAGATGACTACTAACCTGCATTTCTTAATTATATATTACAATATTAAATGAGCTGCAGAAGCACAATACCCCAAACAAGAGTAGAAACATACATTCAGTATAACAAAAATAACTAAATTTGCATCAATATGCCAAAATCCATACCAATGTAAAATGTTTGAGACTAGTTGTTGTTCAAAAGTAGACTCAACAATCACCCTTTTAGCCCCTCATTTCTGTGCTATATCTCCCCTTTTTCCTTTTAGAAAGAGATCCTTGAATTTAATCTCCTTTGTTTAGCTTTCTTCCTGACCATGACCAATAACAACTTGTAACCACCCTCCTAAATGATGACAAACATCCATAACCTATCAAATAACCAAAACCATCAACCCAACCTCTTGAGAATGTGAGTTGCGTTCTCTAGACTGCTTCCTGTTGTCTGGAGGCACTGGCATCTTTAGAGGACCCTGAGAAAATTGGGATAATGGTCAATTCCTGGGAGAGTTAGCTGTATCATTTGTTGTCCAGTCTCTGTGGTAATGGGAAAATACAAGACTTATCTGAAGTCCTGGCTGGAGTAGTCTATGGGGCTGGACCATCTGAGTCAGCAGCCTTGAAGCCATGCTGGATGCAGAATTCAGAGAAAACTGTAACATAGGCACTCTGAGAGGCTGGATTACCTGGGCCACCTGTTTTCATTGATGTCTTGACCCCTTGCTCTAAAAACACACAAACTTTTAAAGGTAACATACATATCTACATTAATACAACTATGGAATGTACGGTGTATACAAGTCAGTTAAAGATGATTTTTTGTTCTATGTTTAAGCAGGTAAAAGGCATCTGCCAACTTTATAAGTTTGTTTGAACTGCATAATCAAACTGTAATATAAATCTCTATCTATGCCATATGAAAGGATGGCATGTAATAATAAATCATGAGGGTTCTGTAGCCAACATGATTTATCTTGTCTCATCTTATCTATGAGCTGTTCCCAGGCAGAGGGATCAGCTTACATACCACCTGTCCTGTAGTCTTTCTTGGCTTCCTCTTCTATATTTGTAACCAAGATACTCAGGAGGTCTCCCCTAGTCAAATCTGATCTCTGTTAACCTGGAAGGAATCCACAGCCTTTCATTTCCCATGGAAACAAAGCATAACCTCTTCTCTAACGTAATACAGTTTTTGACTTACATTTTAAAGTTAAGGCATTCCTAAAGTATACAGGTTGGTTTAATTTGCCAGTCCCTTCCACAATCCAATGTCTCTCAGCATCTGTTGTATATGCTAATACATTCAAAAATTCAAAATTGATAAAGCATCATGTAAGATCTAAACTACCTGTGTTATAATATTTCCCATCCTTACATGACTTATTCTTTCTTCTGTTACTTTACTTCTCTCTTTGAAGACTTTATTTTATTTTATTTTATTATTTTCACCTATTTATTTTTTATGACTGTCTATTCTTTTTCTTTTTTCTTAAGCCTACACACATTGGTAAACATGCTGTAACCTGTTTAGAGGTTTTTTCCATCTGAACCTGCTTTACTGTGTATCTATAACCTTTTCTGTCTGCATGAACAAAACCTTAAACTGCCGTGCAGCTTAGCTCATGGTGCACTGGCAGTTCAAGCCCACAGTCAGTGACCAGGAGATGCATCTCTGTATCATGGCCTTCATGAGAGACTGCAGAACTAAGAAGCTGCATTTGGCTCCATTTTTGTGTGTTTGGAAGCTTTTTAAAGCTTTTTCAGGTCTTATGTGGAAATATGTGCCCACATGCAAGATGCCATTTGTAGACAGATTTTCCTTTGAGCCACCAGCTCACCAAAAATGACACAGAGACTTATTATTAATTATGAAAGTCTGGTCTATAGATTAGGCTTATCCCTCTAGCTCATAACTTAAATTGGCTCATATTTTTTAATCTACATTCTTTTATGTGGCTCAATTACCTTTATTCTGTATTACCCATACTCCTTCTTCTGCTCTGCATCTCCTTGTGTCATCACCCTTCTTCCCAGCATTCTCTGTGTCTGGAAATCCTGCCTAGTTATTGGCCATTCAGCTTTTTTATTAAACCACTCAGAGTGACACATCTTCACAGTATATAAAAAGATTATTCTACAACAGCAATCCTTCTATCTCAAGCTTCCAGAAGTGCTAAAATCATAGAAGGATGTCACCATGCTTTGCTTGACAAAATAATTTTTAGTCTATTTAAAGGGTTCATAATATTGACACTGGAATATTCCTATACACTAAAAGAATATATGTCATTGTGATTGGTTTAATAAAGAAGCTGGCTGGCCAATAGCTGAACAGGATAAGGTTAGGTGGGAGAGTCAAACTGACAATGCTTGGAGGAAGAAGAGTGGAGTCAGAGAGTTGCAAGCAGATGCACAGAGAAGTAAGATGGGCGTGCTGTACTGAGAAAAGGTACCAAACTATATGGCAAAGCATAGATAAAAATATGAGTTAATTTAAAATGTAAGAGTTAGCTAGTAACAAGCCTGAGATATTGACCAAACATTTATAATTAATATTAAACTTCTGTGTGGTTACTTGGGAGTGGCCTGTGGGACAGAAACTTCCACCATCATGACAAGATAAAGATGTATTACCCAAGCAAAATTCAGGTGAAAATGAATGTTCTCAGAAATGAATCCTGTGTTTAGAATCTATGTTCCAAGGAGTGACTGATGGTCCCAATGGGAGCATCTGAGAAGCTAAGTAGTAATTCATTAAACCTAGTGAAAGTAAATGAACAGATGGTGATATAGAGAGCATCTATGGAATGCAGGATGGGGTTAAGGGAATACCAGTTAACCTTCCTCACTGTGGTGTGGATACTGTGATTAGCACGAATGAGAGCACATGGGCTTTTGCAGGGACTGCGGGTCATCTTCTAATCCATTCAACCTCTGAAACTGAACAGATATAATTCAGACTGCTAGTGACTCTACACAACTGGCAGATGCAAGGGAGAATCCCTCTACACAGGCAAATAGCATTATCTTGGTTCTAAGATTGCTTCTACCAACATTTCCCCAAGTATGTAGTCTAATATACATGCAGAAGCAGGCAAGACAGAGACAAAAGAATATGAATTAAGATGAGCAGGAATAAACAAGAGAAACAGAATAACAAGGAAAGATCCTGAAGTTAAAACAAACAGTTTGAAGTAAAAATGTATGCCACATTTGGAGAATTGTTGAAGCCAAGTATAAACTCTATAAAAGAGTCAAGGTTCTTCTCTATGCATCAAAAGTCTATGCGTCAAGTCCAAAATTAAGCGGATAATCCCACAGCATTGGTATGTGAAATTATCAATTCATTTATTTCATAGGAATATACTGAAATATTTTTTCTATGTGAGCTACAGTTAGACTGGAAAGGAGATAGAGAGATAAACTGGACATTGGAACTTTGCTATCAAGGAGTATATGGCTTATAGCCACATTCATCACATAAATTATTCTAGTCAAAAAATCTCTAACTGAAAATGCCTCAAGATTTTTCTATGTTGTCTTCTAAATGGTGAAGAAAAGGAGTAAGTTGTGATGCTAAAATTATATGTTCCTAAATCAGTTCTGGAGGAGAGTTGCTAAAGATAGATGGATGAGAAAGAGACCATCATTACTATAGATGAGACTCAAGACAGTGCTATTTTCTTCCAAGAGAGGATTCTCATGCATGTGGTGAAGACAATAGGTGGTCACGTTAATCTTGAATGCCAAGAGAAGAGCCACAATCATTCATACCCCAGAGTGCAATGGCTTTAGTGTAAGTATTGTGATCACCCAGTACTTCAGGTCAGCCCCATTCTTCAACCCACATAAAAAGCATTAGCAACATGGTCCCAACTATATTAAAGCTGTATTGATTTGGGGGCTGTGAAAGCAATATATTTCTTTTCAATTTCTTTAAAACAGGAAGTGGCTGGGGACATGCTCAAATAAAATAACCTAGTCTCAATACTGAGAGGATGGTTGAATTAAAGCATAAGTTACTTAATGTCCAACATAAATATCCCTCCTAGCATTTGGAGCTTGGATATGAACAGTTTTTTCTCAGAGTTATGAACTTCTCTTAGACAAATTCATGAACAAAAAGACTGAAGAAAACCTGTCCTACATATCCTTGTTATTTGTCCCAAATATACTACTGGCATGTTGTTTCTAAAGGACAGAAGGGGCTAGGGATGTGGCGCAGAGGCATGGCACTTGCCTAGCATGCATGAAAACTTGCATTAAATTTAATGAAAAGGAAAAAAAAGTGCCTAGAAAGAGTGAGCCTAATCCCACAGCCTCTCCTTGGGGCCAGGGTAAGCATGCATGTCTCATTCATCTACAGTTATTGGCCTATAGTCAAACACTGAAGGATTCTGCTCAGCATTGGGAAGTCACCACCAATGAACTAGTCCAAAGTTCTCATGGCATATCTGTGGTCACCAAGTACCACCAAGATGTATGACACACTGAGATAACACCTATACCAGACTACAGTGGATTATGATTAGTCTACATCAGCCAACCACCAGCAATGCTAGGTAATGCAAGCTGGAATCAAACTCTGTATAGTAGAGCTATTTCAGAACTCCAAGACATGCCTAGGTATAGGGATGTCAATGTATGCCCAGTTTCAGGTTTCATCAGCCTGGGATTAAATTCTAAGGTGAAGTCCTGGGTTTATGATTCAATCCTACTCCCATTCAGTAGGAACTGTGTGTATCATGTCCACATAGACTGATGTTTACCTAAATTTATCTCCTAGTCTCACAGCCACAGGGACCTATACAACTTCAGGGGCACACTGAGGCCTATGCCACAGTTGTCAGTAAGGCAACTGAAATTTGAGTCTGTTTTCTTGGAGTACAGGTCTTTTCCTGGTACCTATAACTCTGGTTGCAACCCTTGGCTCTTGTGCTCTGTGGTCCCCTGGGTTGAGAAACAGGTGGTAGAGAGAGCTAGGCTACCAAAGCTGATGATAAGCTGGGTTACACCTCATTCTTCTAGCCACAAGAGCATATATTGTATATCAGGAGGGGTGGGAGCTCTCCAGGTTCACTTCAAGGATAGAAGATATGATACAGAGTGAAACCTGAGTCTACTCTACAGTACACAAGGCTCAGCCTAATTCTAGGGTCAGTCAGGAGCTCTCTGAGCCTTGGCTTGTGTCTGGGGTTTCCAAGATATACTGAATGCTTGGTCTCAGCAAAATGGGCCTAGCACTGGGATTTGAGGCCAAGCCTTGTGTTAAGATTTCCTGTACCGCTCTTGGGGTGGGGATCATGTACCCCACTCTATCACTGAAGTTGGAAGAGGGGTGGTACAGGCAGTTTCTCATTTTTACCAGGCCTGAGGAAATTTCAGATTCTTAGTCTAGTCATGGGCATTGGCCTAGCAGAAGGGACTTCTGGCTTTGCTCAGTTCTGGGTTTTATCTTGAAAGACACAGCCCTGGATTTCTCAGGCCTGAGTTTACTCCTCTTTCCTTTCCTCGATAGGAAAATATCGCCTTGAGATGCTTTGAGATGGGGAAGGAGAGACACAGATAATATTTTTATTCCTGCCTTCTCCTCTGCCATCTTTTTGTTTTGTTTAATCAAGTGGTAACAAGGACTGAACTTGAGGTGACGTCACTTAGACTTTTGGTGGGTTGTTATACGTTATACCACCAGACTGAATCCACAAGGTCAATGGCTCCTAAACTTCTGCAGGTAATAGTAATCTGGGTTATCATGTTTGTCTCTAATCCCACATAGAAAATAAAGTCAAAATTGAGTCACAAGACGGAGGAGAAGGATGAAGAGGAGAAGTAGAAGGAGGAGGAAGAGAAGGAGGAGGAGAAGAAGAAGAGGAAGAGGAAGGAATGGTAATAGAAGGTCTGGTTGTGATAACTGAAAAAAGGAAAGGGATTGATGGGAGTGGGAGTCAGACAAAAAATGGCTGAATATGATTAAAATAAATTATACATATACATAAAAATATCTTAATTATGGATTTGTATAATGAATATATGTTTAAAAACATTTTAAAAGTTATTCCCAGGATTACAACAAATAGTGTATTATCTCAATATCACATATATAGTTAAGAATTGGGGATCTTATACTAACTTTGCCAAGTATTCTCTCAAAATTATCTTCCTTTGATTAAAATTGCAATACTTACTCTCTTCAACAGGCTTAAACTGAAAGGAAATTTTGTTCTGGCTAATTTCAATGGAAAAATGTGCTATTTACCCAGTCTTTCCATTTGGACAGGAAAAAAATGACTAGAAATGTCAGATGCTTGTGCCTAATAAAGGTTGCCTTCCTTTAAAATATCTGAAGAAAATTTTCAGTTCAGCTTTAAAAAGACTTCTTAAAATTCAGTATTGAACTTATTAGTACAGAAGAAACTCAACTTGATTAATACTTAAGAATATTATATACTTAGTTCTATAAATAAAGAACATGCATAGCTCCAGAGAGATTCAGAAGGGTTCCAGTGAACAGATAAAACCATCACTAAGGGATAAGGTGGAAAGTGTTCAGGATGTAATTCACTCTGTCTCATCAAGCTATTGGAGTACTATCCACAAATACATTTCTATATTGACCAATGGAGGTTCAAAACAACCCTGCTTGACTGGTCTTTCCCTTCCATCAAAGATGATACATTTTGCATTTGAAAAGTATTATAAGCTTCTAAGTGGTAATTTTTTAATATTCAATATTTAAAATTCACAGACTTTATCAAATGTATTCCTATTGCTCTATTTCCATCCCTATTTATTACCATACAGATTTGTATGAATGAAGGGCATGAATTGGATAACTTCTGCAATATGAAAGGATTAAAAGTTCTGCAATATCTTGTGCTAAATCCCATAAAGGCAAGATGGGGCTGCAGAGGTTATGTAGATCTATCTTCAGGCATGAAAAGAAGTATTTGCATAATGACAGTTGTTGCAAGAATCTCTCCATCACTCAGACTTACCTATTTGAATGTTCCCACCCTATTTGAATTTCTCACACTCACATAGATCCCCAAAGGCAACAACTGAGGCTGACCTATAAAGATATGGCTGATGAAATGTTCCAGTCTCTTACACTGCCTTTAAGTGATTGACAACAGTGAACACCTCTCTTGAAGTGAAAAGACCCAAGTATCTCGCATGGATGAAATTCTAGATGCCAGGGCTAATCACACAGTGGGATACAGGTTGCTCTGAATTCAGAAGCACAGTACTGGAACTCCTTAAGAGAACCCATTCATGGGTGAAGATTGAAGAATGTATACACAAGTCAGAAGGACCATTAATCTACACTATAGCTCACTCAGCCAAATGAAAGCAAGGTTGCTAATCAGCGGACTTTAAAAACTAAAGATATCAGTTTACATTATCCAGACCGGTCTGATGTATACAATCCTGAAGTGGGGAGGAGGGGAACAGGAGAACTGGAACCAAAGAGAAGGCATCATGAGAATAATTAAACCAGCTGTTGCTAGCTTTAAAGTTTGAGGAAGAATCCCAGAACCAAAGAATGATAGCCACTTCTAAACACTGTAAAAAAAAAATACAGAAACAGTTTTTTCTTAGAACCTCTAGAAGGAACTCAGCCTTGCATTCTTATTTTTGTATTGCTTTTCTATTTTCTTTAAATTTAATGGCAATTCCTTAATTTTGCTCCATGATACTTCACTGCAGACTTCTCACCTTTAAACCTGTAAGAAAATTAATGTTTGTTATGTGAAGTTACTAATTTGTAGTAATTTGCTTCATTAGCAAATTAATAGAATAATTGGAATGTTTTGGAGTACTTCATGATTTCTTTTATGTTGACAGTATATTTATGCAAAGTTGGCATGGAGGACAATGTTCACACAGCATCTACTCATCTTCTTCCATATCATGCCCAGGCATGCCACCATGGCTAGCTAGTCTCTCATATTCCAGGATGCCCCCAGCACAAATGCCTGGGAACCATCAATAGAACATTGGATCTGGGAAGATCAAGAATTCAAATTTCTTTAAAAAAATTTCTCAGAAGATGCTGGTGCTGCTGGTTACAGGAAACCACATTTCCAGTCCTCTTGGTGTAGTAGAAGAGAAAGGCATATAAACAAATAAGATACTTTGTACGAAATATACTATAATTCTTTAACTACAGAAAATATCCAGTATGACATACTACACAGAGAATGCAGCCATCAGTACAGAGATATGAAAATAATGTAGTGGGTTGGGAAAAGATTTGAAAAAGAAGTTTAAACAGAAAGGGGGATAGATAAGCCAAGAGCTATATCTAGCAGAGGACTACCTGTTGGAAAGACAAAGAGGAAAACACCTTGTTTCTAGGACACAGAAAATATATAACTCAAAGAAATGGTAATTACAGGGAAATGAAGCCAGAGAGAGACAGACACAGAGATAGAGAGCACAAAGAGTCTTTCTGCTCTAAGTACATCAGTGTGATAGTATCCCAAATGCTGGAGCTACCTGCTGATATCTATACACAAACATATGTATCAGAGGGCACACATGGCAGCTGAATTGGACAAGTGAGACTGGTAATGAGAGCAGAAGCAGATAGGGTAGGAAGGAGACTCCTCCAGAGACATCATCAATGCCTGCTCTATATAGTAAAAAAGAAATGACCTGACTAGCTTATCTATGAGAGAAGCATTCAAGAATACCACTTAACCTTTATAAGCTTGGTTAAAACTTAGGTATAGATAGTGAGGGATGACTACAGAGAATGAAAGGGTACCTGCCAGGATTCGAACTTACACATTTGATTAGCTAATGGAACCATTCACCAGGAGTAAAGGCCCTATAAGAGAGGTCTTCTCTGGGAGAACTGATGGTTTTCCATTGTAGATTCACAATATTTTCTTAAGGTGACTGGGTTATGTATAAGGGAAGATGGTCAGATGATAACTGTAAAGATCTATTATTTTTCAGGATATCAAATTATAAAATGAAATTTAGTATTCAAATAAAATAACAATGTTTGCCTACAGCCTGAGACCCATGCCACAATAGTGAGCCCACCCCTGACACTGCCTGGAGGACCAGGACCCACAGGCAGGATGACTTGGAGACCTAGGATAGAACTGAACACAATTGGAGAAAATAAAAATGTCAACATAATGATGCTTAATGATATTATACTATACTCATAGATTTGTGCCTAGCCCAATTGTCATCAGAGAGGCTTCATCCAGCAACTGATGGAAACAGATGCAGAGATCCGCATCCAAACATTAGGCTGAACTCAGGGTACCCTGTGGAAAATGGGGAGGAAAGGTTATAGGACCAAGAGGGGTCAAGGACATCACAAGATAACCCACAGGATCAACTAACCTGGGTTCATAGAAGCTCACAGAATCTGAACCCACAACCTGGGAGCCTGCATGGGACTAATCTTGGCCCTCTACATATATGTGACAGCTGTGTAGCTTAGTCTTCTTGTGGGACTTCTAACAGTGGGAGCAGGGGCTGTCTCTGACTCTTTTGCTGACTTTTGGGACCATATTCCTCATACTGGGTTGCCCTGGCCAGCCTTAATACAAAGGGAGGTGCTTAGTCTTACCACAACTTGATAGGCCATGTTTTGTTAATACCCATGGGAGGCCTGCTCTTTTCTGAACAGAAATGGAAGAGTAGTGGATTGGAGGGAACAAAGGGGAAGTGGGGGGAGGTAATGGTAGGAAAGGAGGGAGGGAGAAATGCCATTGGGATACAAAAATAAATAAATAAATTGAATTAATAAAAATCAGAAAAATATCACCAAAGTAGTTATGTTTTCATCAATTATTTTTGTAAAGCAGTGTATAATGTCTTCTCACTCTTCTCAGACCAAACATATGAACAATCCCTTTCAGAGTCAACAGAATTGGGAAAAGAGGAAAATAAGAAATGATTGAGCAACGACTTCTTCATAATGGACTACACTTAACGGCATTTGTATTACCTTTGGCAGATGCGTTTGTGGAAAGCATACGCTTTGAGGTTAGCTACTGCTTTTTTCCTCTCCTCTACATATAGGCATGGCTTTGTGGATATATCTGTCTTTACCCTAAAGACAGAGCCACTCATGAAACGGCCAAATATGGAGCAAATTACAGGTAATGTTTCCAATTTGAACAGGTTATATAGATATTTCACTAAGAAATTAAATAATTCAAATATATTGAGTTCTCATTAAACCATATCAAGTGACATTTACATCTTAAATGCAATGAGTAATATTGCTTTAAAAGTTAAATGTTTAAAGACGGTCTTCTAATTTAATTTAAATGATTAATTTTTAATAAAAGTTATTTTAAAGGGTGCATTCTTGATTTTTTAGCAAAATATGATCTAAATGCATATAAAATTTGTGCAGAAAAACATCATGTACAGAATTATAGGTAATAATAACTTTTATTTATTCTTTCCCATATTGAATAAATATTTTATATGAGCAATACTGCTCTTATAAAACAAAATGTGAAAAATATTTGAAGGGTTTTTCTTCTAAAAACTAAATATTTTTAAAGCATATTATAAACTGAAAATCTAACATTATGCAGCCATCTAAACAAATTTTTTTTTCAAATGTCTAAATGCAACCAAATGTCATTCAATGTGATATCTTGGTGACAGACATACTGGCTTATATAGAGCTAAGGACTAAAAGCTAGATCATATGTGACTGAAAAACAACCAAGAAGGATATTAAAGAATAAATAGAGGAAATGCTTCAGGACATCAATTTAGAAAGTTGTTTTATAATGTCTTCTACATATGACATGGTTATTGTGCCCATGAACTCACTGCAGCTATGATTACCTGCACAAGACCTGGACAAATTTGGACCCTGTCAACATTCTATCATGAATGAAGGGGGATTTCATGAAGCCCTACCCTTCCCTGAGAAGATACTGACAGTTAGGGGTTACTGGGAGATAGGGATGGGGGCATCATTTACTTTAATGGTTTAGCACTGGTAAAGTGCCCATTCTCCAGTAAATAATCCCCATCCATGCCTATGTAAGCAAACATAATCAAAATCACTCAGTCACCAAAAAAAAAAAAAAGATAGGATGGGAACTTGTTAAGAAGAAAAAAGAGTCCACTGAGAGGGAGAGGGGATGGGAGAGGGTAATGGTAGGTGGAAAATGGGCCAAATATATCATATACATATAGGGAATTGTTAAATAATTTTTAAAAGCTGTTTCCAATTGTTGGGGCCCATGAAAGGATGAGGTTAAAAGATTTTTGTCTTCCAAGACAGTCAATGCTCACTTGACCCTCCTTAGATCAAAAGTTAAAGACTATAGAGACTATGGCTCCATTGGCTCCTGAAAAATAGACCCATGAGTCACAAAGCATTGACTTTAATAGCTCAGCTATGCACAAATGATCCCCACAAATATAGGTGGTACAAACATAGCAATTCAGAAGAGAATATGAGTTGATACTTTATAAGCTGCTAGTGATACCATGACTGTAGATAGCACCAGCCATATAGGTAATGTCTGCTTAAGCTGAATCCTTTGTAATTTATTCTAGGTTGCTATGCAGTTTATTGAAGGTTAAAGGTCCTTCTGATTTCATTATTAGTGAAAAATCTGAGAAATAAATATGTAAAGATGGCAAAACCTGAAGAAAAGTTTGAGTATTTTAAACCCTTTTGAGGATGAACTGTTCTCAAATGTCTAAACATTATGTATTTGTAGTTCAACAATTCACATTAGAGGAAACTTTTATCACACAGGGGGACAGTATGTGATTTTCTGAGGAAAGTGAAAGTTTAAAAAATGGCTTTTATCAAGCAGTTAGTTATTGCTGCATACAGCATCATGCTAAAATGAAGTCTTAAAACCCTCAATATTTAGATTATTGCTGTCAGAACTCATGCATCGAGTTTTCAGTCAACTTTGGGTTGGGTGGATAGTTATTCTAATCTTAACTGAGCACTACTACCTGCCTTGTTCTTGTCAGACTATGGGACAGTGCTGAATAGGGTGGGGAGAGCTCTCCTTGGTGTATTGTCTCTCTTTCAGCAAGGTAGGACAAATTTGTTGTCAGGATGGCAGGATTCTCACAGATTGGTATGATATATATTTCTAGGCTGGGACAATTCTAACACATTCTGTTGGCTAAAAGCAAAGCACTCGACCAGGTCACATTCAAGAGAGTGAGAAAATAGACCTCTGCACCTTGAGAACAGGATTGTGAAGGGATGAAAAATTGAGGTCAATTTTGCAACCAGTCTGTCACATGCATAATGCAAACATTACATCCACATCAAATACTAGGGGGGAAAAGGTAGCACAACTGAGTAATGGTCAACTAAATAAATGGACCATCTCCTTTCTATTATATGTGAGATGTACCAAGAAAGTGCCTAGTTTTATCAACAGAGGGAAAAAAAGTTTTGCACCCACACTTCATTTCAGTCAAATAGGAACTCCATTAATATCACACTTTTACCTGTCTGACCTTGAAAGATGCTTAAAATATGATTGAGCTCTTCCTATAACAGATGAAATACATCTATTGACTATTTTGTCAAAGAAAAATATGTATTGTTTCACTCAGCATAACACTGTTGGAAGTGTTATAGGATGTGGCAAATTCTGACACTTTTCAGGGTGATTCAGAAACTAAAACTTTGCCAAGAAAATTCTAATACTTGAGACTTTTTTTCCAAGTTATCCATTTAATGGCCAAATTATTTCTCTTCTTTTGTTTTTGTAGATACAATCCAAGCAAACTGTATTTTCCCATCTGGGACTCCAGAGCCATTTGAAAATCAGGAGTAGCAGGAGTGAGAGTCAGGAAGATGGTTCAGTGGGTAAGCACTTGCTACAGAAACTTTAAAACCTAACTCTGGACCCCAGAGCCTGTGTGGAGCCAGGTATCAACAATGCCATCTGTAATTATAGTGCTCATCCAGCAAGATGGGAGGCAGAGGCAGGAGAATCCTTGAAAGTTTGCAAGCCATTTGGCCTGGCATATGCAGTATAACAAGACACCCTGTTCCACAAAAAAAGTGGACAGTGAGGCCCAAGACCTGAGGCTATCTCCTCTGACCTCCACATACAAGCTGTAGAACAAGCTCACACTGTGGCACTGAAATACATGAACACAGACGTAAGTAAATCCAAACACATGCACAATTTCAAATACAAAAATAGTAGTAGTTAGGAAATTCTGGCATTACTAGGAGACAGAGACACAGTCTCAGTAAAGGCCCTGTCCCTCTACTAGCTCTTACAGTTTTTCTGCCCCACATCTGAAATGATCCCCAAGCCTTAGGTGCAAGAGTTATATTGCAGATGTAACATCGTACAAACTGAGTAGGTTGTATTTGTGTATTTAGGGATATATGTGTGTGTGTGTGTGTGTGTGTGTGTGTGTGTGTGTGTGTGTGTATGTGTGTGTGTATGCATATAACAACAATTAATGAAAAACAAGGCCATGAATTTGAAAAAGAACAATGAAGGGTATATGGGAGGGTTTAGATGGAGGAAAGGGAGGAGGAAATGATGTAATCATATTACATTCCTAAAAGTAAAATTATCTAAAAAATAAATAGGAAATACATAAACTATCCACACACACCCCACTGCCAAAACATAGTAGTTGGCTCCAAGAAATACTCAAATTTTAACATAAGCAGGGACACTGACCAATAAGAACACAGCCTGGCCTTGGCTTTTGCTGTACTGCAGTTTGTTTGTTTGTTTCCTTTATTTTATTTTTCTTTTTTAAGAAAATTTGTATTCATTTTACATACCAACCACAGATTCCTCCTCTCTTCCCTCCTCCTGCTCCTACCCCCCCGCCTTACCCCCCCCCAACCCACCCCCCATTCCCTCCTCTGGAAAGGCAAGGCCTCCCATGGAGAGTCAGCAGAGCCTGGTACATTAAGTTGAGGCAGGTCCAAGCCCCTTCCCATGCATCAAGGCTATGCAAGGCATCCCACCATAGGCACAGGACTCCAAAAAGCCCGCTCATGCACCAGGGGTTTTTAACAGAAGGGAGGTGCTTTAATGAAACCACTTAACAGGCTAGATGTGTTTCCTCTGAAGCATTAGGGGCACTGATATTGTTGGAAGAAATCTAAGGTACCGAGTAGAAGCTGAGTAATTTCTCTGTGCACTGAGGACATGGGAGCTGGCAATACCTATGCCATTAGACCCAGAGTTTCTAAAGGACAAGGTGTGCTTCCTGTAGGACAGATGGTGCCCCTCACTAAAGGAAGCAACATCAGTCATCTCACTTAGATCTTGTTTAAGAGGGCCACCTGGAGGGATGAACTGCTCAGCAGAGAGCAACTGTGGTTACTGCCTCCTTCTCCAGGCTCAGAAAGGAATAGAGGATTAATTGGAAGAGTGATGCATTTATCTTCATCAAGGAAACTGTACAGAGACCCAGATCAATGGGAGCAATTTTTACCAACCACAAAAGTGCTGATGAAAGAATCAATTCTTAAAATCTTCGGTCAGGTCCAGAAGTTCTAACCCAGTTTCATAAAGTGCTAATCAAGTAAAAATTTTATTTACTTCTCCTTTCTTCCTCTGATTCCTTGCACTTGAACTCTGAAGAGCCAAAACCTCCATTTCATTAAATAATTGTGAAGAAATCAAAAGCAAATAAAACAAGAGGTTGGCCCCAACATTCTCTTTAACCACTTCCACTAGCCACACATAGTTAGGGAAGCAGAGAAAGGCATCATCCCTAAATAAATCCCATATTCTGAGCATCACACAGGATGGAACATTTTAATTAACTGTTTGGAGGACTTTCTAGTTATATCAGAATATGGAGAAAAGCTATGAGATGCCCCCAGTTTTCACCTCAAGCAGAATGAAGTGTTTTAAATGGAGAAGAAAACAGCAGGAAACAAAATTGGCTTAAAATTACATAGCACTCTTCATTCTATCTAATGGACCAATACAAAGACACCTCTCATGGAGGAACAAAAATAAGAAAGCAAATAATGACATAGTAATAGGCAGTAATAAAGCATAAAGAGAAACAAAGCTAGGGGTGAGATAAGGTGGTGTTTTATACACTGTAGCCAGAGACAGCATTTTAGCAGACATATGAAACAGCAGAACCAGTTTTAGAAGGGTCTGTGGGAAGACAGTCAAAGCAGAAAACCAGGAAGTGCAAAAGTGCTGAGTCAGGAATGAGCTTAATAGTCCAAATATACATACATACATACATACATACATACATACATACATACATATGTGTGTACATATACATGCATTTATATGTATATTAAAAGCATATGGCTAAAATCAAGGGACTGGGAAGTGAATGTAGGTCATGAGTTTGGAAATTCATCAGGAATCTAATCATACATAAACAGTCACGAAAAAGGAATTGAGTTTGAAATACAATGCAGAATCTAAGGGCTAATTTCTATTCTAAAATAATTTCCTTGGTTATTACTGCATAAAGAATGGATAGTGGGCCACCAAGAATGGAAGCTGACTCAATTGGTGAGGCACTTGCTTCCAGGTCACCCAAAGGTGCTTACAAAAGGGGTAACCATTCCAAAAACAACTGATTTTGAATCTTATGGGAAGAAGGCAGATTCTCCAAGGGTTCCTTTAGGACAGGGTCAGGAACCACCACCTTATATTACATCCTGAACACCCTATAATCACACAGAGAATTTATGCACAATCTGAGATTTACACTCTCTGTGAAATGTATATGCTTCCGTCTACTCTCTGCTTTAACACATTTCACACACCATTAACAGCAGTCATTACATGACTTAGCAGCTCAGACTTTTCATTGGTTCTAACTTGTGCTCAATTTTATTATTTATATCAAGTCATATCCCTTTTCCTGATTCTCAACTTTTGTATTATTTACATATTCAACTCCTTGTTTTAAAGAATTAAGCTGCAGGGACTGGAGAGATGGGTGAGTGGTTAAGAGTACTTAGTGTTCTTGCAGACATCCTGGATTTGGTTCTCAGCTCCCACGTCAGTGGCTCACAGCCTCCTGTAATGCCAGTTCCAGAAGATCAGATACACTCTTCTGGCCTCCATGGGAACTAGCACCCATGTTCATGTACTCTACATACAAATACAGCCAATAAAAACTAAAAACAAATAAGTTTTCAAGGAATTAAACTGTAGCCTCGGTAGTCTTTAACACAATGCACTATATATACATGTAATATGGACTTATATCCATTACAGCTTCCAAGTCTTCTCTGGTATAAGGCAAGAATTAACATTATTTTTTTCTTTTTAAAAATATTAATAGTAATTTTATTTTTCAACTCACTTTCTATCAGATAGTAACTGGATGAATTCATACCTGATATCATTGAAATACATATCTGGAGACTACACCCTCTCCCCTGGGCTCCATATTCCGGCCTACTATTTTGGAAGAACACTTTGGCTTTACCATAGGCCAGGCCAGATTTAGGGATTCCATCCCTGGCAGCTTTACAAGGAGACCAGTCTGGTCCTTGGGACCCCAGCACCCCTTTTCCTGGACTCCATACTCTAACCCACAGCCCTGGAAGCTTCACTGGAAGCCAGGCTGGTCCTAGTGACCCCAGGACTCCCTTCCCTGGACTCCATACTGTACCCATAGCCCTGGCAGCTTTATTGAAGGCCAGGCTGGTCCTAGGAAACCCAGATAGGACACCACCCACTGTAGCATGAATCTTAAAGAGTCTTATTAATAAAATCAAACCTGAGGTCAGTTATTGGGGTGAAATGGAAGATCAGAGAACCAGAACAAGCCACAGCTACCTCATCTCGCTGGATCCTCAGCTGGTCTTGTTTCCTCAGACTGGAGGCCTCTGAATCCTCATCCAGAATGGGTCTCAGCTGAACTTCTGCTAGAAGCCTGAAAGCTTAACCAGCCAGATGCTTAACCAGCCAAATGCTTAACCAGCAAAATGCTTAACCAGGCCAATTGCTTCTAGTTCCTGGTCCTCACACCTTATATATCTTTCTGCCTTCTACCATCACTCCCTGGGATTAAAGGCTCGCTTTCTGGGATTAAAGGCGTGAGTCACCATGCTTGGCTGTATCCTTGAACAGATGGATTTCTGCCTCTGGAATGCTAGGATTAAAGGTGTGAGTGCCACCACTTTCTAGCCTCTGTATCGAGTGGCTGTCTGTTCTCTGACCCCAGATAAATTTATTAGGGTGCACAATATTTTGAGGGAATACAATACCACCACAACCCACTGCTAGCTAACACTCCTTAAAGCCCACCTAACAATCTCAGATTGCATCCCCTCCCCTGGGCTCCATATTTTGGCCTACAACTTCAGAAGAAGACTTCAGCTTTACCAGAGGCCAGGCCAAATCTAGGGACCTAAGGCTCCCAAAACCCCAAGACTTGCAAGCCACCAGAAGAATCCTTGTCTACTGGGGCCAGAAAACCAGAGGGAAACAGAAACAATGGAACAAAACACCCATCCAACATAGACAAATGCAGGAATCAATGCCTAGATCTATAATCATCCCAAATCCAAGTGCAGAAAGGGCAATATGGCACCACGAGAACCGAGCTATCCTACAAGAGCAAGATCTGAACATTCCAACACAGCTGAAGCAAAGGAAAACGACCTTAAAAATGACTTTATAAAGATGACAGAGGTCCTTGAAGAGGAAATGAAAAAATCCCTTAAAGAAATTGAGGAAAACACAAACAAAAAAAATGGAGGATATCAATAAATCCCTTAATGAATGCCAAGAAAGCCAAGAAAAAAATAAACAGGTGAAGGAAACAGTTCAAGATCTGAAAATGGAAATAGACCCCAGCTTGGATTACTAGAACTAGTGGAGAGGGTGCCTGATCTGAACTGGCTTGCCCCAATGATCAGATCAGTGAATACCCTAACTGTCATCACAGAGCTTTTCTCCAATGACTGATAGAAGCAGATACAGAGATCCACAGCCAAACACCAGGCAGAGCTCCAGAGTCCAGCCAAAGAGAGAGAAGAGGGATTCTATGAGCAAGTGCATCAGGATTATGATGGGGAAACCTGCAGAGACAACCAAACCAAACTAGAGAGAACTCATGAAAGTTGGATCAATGGCTGTGGAGCCTGCATAGGACTGGACTAGGCCCTCTGCATGGCAAGACAATTGTGTAGCCTGATCTGCTTGGAGGGCCCCCTGGTGGTAGGATCAGAATCCATCCCTGGTGCATGAGCGGGCTTTTTAGAGCCGACTACCTATGATGGGACACCTCATCCAGCCTTGAGGCAGGGGCATTAAAGGCTCACTTCCTGGGATTAAAAGCATGAGTCACCATGCCTGGCTGTTTCCAGTGTGGCTTTAAACTCACAGAGATGCAGATGGATCTCTGCTTCTGGAATGCTAGGATTAAAGGTGTGTGTGCCACCATTTTCTGGCCCCTATATCTAGTGGCTGTTCTGTTCTCTGATCCCAGATAAGTTTATTAGGGTGTACAATATTTTGGGGAACACAATATCACCACAGGGAACGGCTTGGACTTGCCTCTACTGGATGTGGCTCCTCATGGGAGGCCTTGCCTTCCTGCAAGGGGGGATTGGGAGGGGGAGGTTGGAGGGGTGGGAGGAGGAAAGAGGAGGGGGTTTGATTAGTGTGTAAAATGAATGAAATTTTTTTCTTAATAAAAAAAAAGAAAACATGAACTGAGGGAATTCTGGAAATGGAAAATCTGGGTAAGTGAACCAGAACTGTAGATGTAAGCATCACCAACAGAATAAAAGAGATGGAAGGGAGAATCTCAGGTGTTGAAGACACAACAGAGGAAACAGATTCATTGGTCAAAGAAAATGTTAAACCTAAAAAAATTCCTAACACAAAACATCCAGGAAATTTGAAGACCAAAGCTAAGAATAATAGGAATAGAAGAAGGAGAAGAACCCCAGCTCAAAGGCCTAGAAAATATATTCAACAAAATCATAGAAGAAAAATTTCCTAACCTAAAGAATTACATTGTAAACCTAAAGTTTACAATGTCAACAAATATCCCACAACAGACAATGGTGCTGATAATGATTTTCCAGGTGCTAGTTCAAGAGGCTGCGGAGGAGAAGAATTTTGGTATGTTGCCTAGAGATTGCCCTTGTCCAAAGATTCTGCCTGAGGCTAAAGTAAAGAGTTTGGGATTAATTCCATTGGCAGAAGAAATCTCAAAACAGCCTAATATTAATTCTGTTGTGTGGTTATTAGTGCTAACTCTGATGAAGATTTATAATGAAAAGGAGAAAGCCAGCTGAACAAGGAAAAATATTTGGGGGTAAAAGAGGATCAGAATGTGGAATGGAGATAAATTCTGTGCTGAAAAAAGATGAACAAATGAAATAAGGGGAGTGGTGACCTCGGGGCAAGATCCCACCTAGCTAAGGTTCCAACTTCCTTTTTAGGAATTAAATTAAAGAAAAGCTTAGAACCAGGTGTGGTGGGGCACACCTTTAATCCCAGCATTGGGAAAGCAAGAGGTTGAGGATCTCTGAGTCTGAGGCCAGCCTGATCTCGAGATCCAGTTTTAGGAGAGCCAAGTTTAGGCAGTGAAGGACAGAAAGCTGATGAAGATGTAATCGAATGAGGGAGCAATGTTCCAGAACCAGTAAACAGCAGAACTTGGCAAGTTTGACCATGTGGTTCTGGCTTTAGAGTTAAGAATAGAATGGGTTATGGAATACTGCCCCTGAGATTAGGGAAAGCTGCTGAGGCCAAGCCTGTGTCAGAGGTGTCCCTGAATGTGAAGCTGTGAAGGTGAAGCCTGCATTGCATTGGAGACCCCAAGATGTTAGAGATGCCAGAACCGTGGGACACTGGCCAAGGAAAGCTGCTAACAGGGAGTGGATCCAGCCCAAGAGGAAGAAGTGTGTTGCAGTCAATAAAGCTGAACAATTAGATATCTGAAGAGTGTTTTGACATCAGACATGAAGATGCAGAGTTTGGAGTTTGCCCAGCTGGTTTTTGGTCTTTCTTTAGTCCACTATTTCCTCGCTATGCTACCTATGTTTTGGAATGGTGATGTATATCCTGTGCCATTATATGTTGAAAGTATGTGATCTGCTTTTTGATTTTGATTTTATAAGAGATTACACTTAAGAGATTGTGTAAATCTCTAAAAAGACTTTGAACTTTGGACTTTTAAACATTGTTGAGACTGTGAGAGACTATGGGGACTTTTGAAGTTGGACTAAATGCATTTTGTATTATGATATTGTTACAAGTTTATGGGGGCCAGGGAGTGGAATGTGATAGTTTGAATGTAATTGGCTCCCATAATCTCATAGGGAGTGCCATTATTACATGGCGTAGCTTTGTTGGAGTGGGTATGGCCTTGTTAGAGGAAGTATGTTACTATGGGGGTGAGCTTTGAAGTTTCCTATGCTCAGGATACCATCCAGTATCTCAATCAATTTTCAATTGCCTGCAAGATATAGGACTCACAGCTACTACTTCCGCACCACATCTGCCTGCATGCTGCCATGGTCTCTACCATGATAATAATGGACTGAACCTCTGAAAATGTAAGTGAGCCACCCCAATTAAATGCTTTCTTTATAAGAGTTGCAGTGCAGTGGTCATGGTCTCTTTACAGCAGTATAAACCCTGAGACAACCACTACCAACAACAAAACAACAGGAATTAACAACCACTTGTGCCAGGCTTTTTCTTTTGGGCCACCAACCAGCTCCAAATCATGACACAGAGACTTAATATTAGTTATGAAAGCTCAGCCTTATCTTATGCTTATTTCTTTTTTTTTTTTTTTTTTTGGTTTTTTCGAGACAGGGTTTCTCTGTGTAGCTTTGCGCCTTTCCTGGAGCTCACTTGGTAGCCCAGGCTGGCCTCGAACTCACAGAGATCCGCCTGGCTCTGCCTCCCGAGTGCTGGGATTAAAGGCGTGCGCCACCAATGCCCGGCTTTGCTTATTTCTTGCTAGTTCTTATTACTTAACCTGTTTCTCTTCATCTACATTTTGCCTCGGGGCTTTTTACCTTTTCCTTCTGTATGTCCTACTTTGTGTCTGCTGGCTGGCGGGTGCCTGGCTGGCCTCACGCATCTCCCTTTCTTTCTCCTTCATCTCTCCCCCTTTTTCTCTTTTCATTTTTCTCTCTTGAGTCTAGATTTCTCCTCCTACTTATTCTCTCTCCCTACCAGCCCCACCTATCCTTTCTCTGCCAGCTATTGGCCATTCAGCTCTTTATTAGACCAATCAGGTACCTTAGTTAGGCAAGGTGAAACAAATGCAACAGATCTTTATATAATTAAACACACATCCTTACATTGTTAAACAAATGCAACATAAACAAATGTCAAACACCTTTACACAATTAAATATTCTGCAGCATAAACAAATGTAATATATCTTTGCCCAGTTAAAATAATATTCCACAATAATCACTGGTCATTACTATCTCTCAATATCAGTGGACTCAATTCACTAATAAAAAGACACAGGCTAAGATAATGAATATGTAAACAGTATCCATCCTTCTTCTGCATAGAAGAAACACACATCAACATCAAAGATAGTTATTACCTCAGAGTAAAGTGTTGGAAAAAGTTTTTCTAGTCAAACGAATATAAGAAGCAAGCTGGTGTAGCTATCTTATTATCTAATAAAATAGCTTCAAACCAAAATTAATCAAAAGAGGTGAAGAAGAATATTTCATACTCATCAAAGGAAAAATCCAGCAAAATGATGACTCAATTCCAAACATCTATGTCTCAAATGCAAAGGTACCCACATTTATAAAAGAAACATTACTAGGCCAAGCGGTGGTGGTGCGCGCCTTTAATCCCAGCACTTGGGAGGCAGAGGCAGGTGGATCTTTGTGAGTTCAAGGCCAGCCTGGTCTACAGAGCAAGATCCAGGAAAGGCGCAAAGCTACACAGAGAAATCCTATCTCGAAAAACGAAAGAAAGAAAGAAAGAAAGAAAGAAAGAAAGAAAGAAAGAAAGAAAGAAAGAAAAGAAAAGAAACATTACTAATGCTTAAATCACACATCAAACCCCACACATCAATAGTGGGACACTTTAATACCCCACTATCACCAACAAACAACATGTCCAGACATAAACCAAACAGAGAAATAATGGAATCAATATATATTATAAATCAAATGGACCTAACAGATATCTACAGAACATTTCAATCAGATACAAAAGAATATACCTTCCGGGAGGCAGAGGCAGGCGGATCTCTGTGAGTTCGAGGCCAGCCTGGGCTACCAAGTGAGCTCCAGGAAAGGCGCAAAGCTACACGGAGAAACCCTGTCTCGAAAAAACCAAAAAAAAAAAAAAAAAGAATATACCTTCTTCTCAGCACCTCATGGAACCTTCTCCAAAATTAACCATATACTCATTCACAAGCAAGACTCAATAGATACAAAAAATTGGAATAACCCCCTGTATCTTAATCAGATCACCATGGATTAAAGATAGAGTTCAACAACAGAAATTACGGAAAGCCTACAAACTCATGGAAACTTAACAACTCTCAACTGAATTGCCACTGGATCAAGGAAGAAAGAAAGAAGTTAAAGACTTCCTAGAATTCAGTGAAAATGAATGCACTTATGGGACACAATGAAAGTAGTGTTAAGAGAAAAGTTCATAGCACCAAGTCCTTACATAAAGAAGTTGGAGAAATCTCAAACTACTGAAATAATAGCACACCTGAAAGCTCTAGAACAAAAGGAAGCAAAAATACCCAAGAGGAGTAGATAGCAGGAAATATTCAAACTGAGGATTTGAAATCAATAAAATAGAAACAAAGAGAAAAATACAAAGAATCAATGAAACAGAGTTGGTTCTTTGAGAACATCAATAAGATCGACATACCCTTAACCAAACTAACTAAAAGACAGAGTGAGAATACCCAAATTAACGAAATCAGCAATTAAAAGGGAGACGTAACAACAGACACTGAGGAAATCCAGAGAATTATTAGGTCATACTACAAAAACATGTACTCCACAAAATTGGAAAATCTAAAAGAAATGGACAAATTTCTGGATAGATACCACATACCAAAATTAAATCAAGATCAGATAAACAATTTAAATAGATTCATATCTCCTAAGGAAATAGAAGCAGTCATTAAAGTCTCCCAACCAAAAAAAAAAAAGCCCAGGGCCAGATTGTTTTAGCACAGAATTCTTCTAGACCTTCAAAGGAGAGCTAATACTAATAATCCTCAAATTATTTCACAAAATAGAAACAGAAGGAACATTGACAAATTCTTTTTATGAGGCCACAGTCACCCTGATACCCAAAACACACAAAGACTCAACAAAAAAAGATAATTACAGACCAATTTTCCTCATGAACATTGATGCAAAAATATTCAATAAAATACTCACAAACTGAATCTAAGAACAATGTCAAAAAGATCATTCACCACAACCAAGTAGGCTTCATCTCAGAGATGCAGAGATGGTTCAATATAAAAAATCTGTCAATGTAATCCACCATATAAACAAACTGAAAGAAAAAACATGTGATCATCTCACTAAATGCTGAAAAGGCCTTTGACAAAGTCCAACACCCCTTCACGATGAAAGTCTTGGAGAGATCAGGGATACAAGGAACATACCTAAATATAATAAAAGCAATAGATAGCAAACTGATATCAAATTAAATGGAGAGAAACTCAAAGCAACTCCACTAAAATCAGGAACAAGTCAAGGCTCTCCACTCTCTCTGTATCTATTTACTATAATACTTGAATTTCTAGCTAGAGCAATAAGACAAATAAAAGAGATCAAGGGGATACAAACCAGAAAGAAAGAAGTCAGACTTTCACTATTGGCAGATGAAATGATAGTAAACATAAATGATCCCAAAAATTCTAGCAGGGAAGTCCTACAGCTGATAACCACATTCAGTAATGTGGCTGGATACAAAATTAACTAAAAAAAAATCAGTAGCCCTCTTATATACAAATGATAAATAGGCTGAGAAAAGGAAACAACACCTCTCACAATAGTCACAAATCATATAAAATATCTTACAGTAACTCTAACTAAGCAAGTGAAAGAACTGTATGACAAGAACTTCAAGTCTTTGAAGAAAGAAATTGAAGAAGATATCAGAAGATGAAAAGATCTCCCATGCTAATGGATTAGTAGGATTAACATAGTAAAAATGACCATCTTACCAAAAGCAGTCTATGGATTCAATGTAATTCCCATTAAAATCCCAACACAATTCTTTACAGACCTTGAAAGAGCAATATTCAACTTCATATGGAAAAACAATAAACCCAGGATAGCTAAAACAATCCTGTACAATAAAAGAACTTCCAGAGGTATCACTATTCCTAATTAAGCTCTACTACAGAGATAGAGTAATAAAAACAGCATGGTATTGGCATAAAAACAGACAGGTTCTCAATGGAATCTAATCAAAGACCCAGAAGTAAATCCACACATCTATGCAGGCCTGATTTTTGACAAAAAAAGCCAAAATTATACAATGGAAAAAAAGAAAGCATCTTCAACTGTAGTTGAAGTTTTCCTGTGTCCCACCTGGCTCATGGTCAGGACAAATCTCTCTCACCCACCAGTCCTGCAGCCACTTGGACCCAAGTAAACACACAGAGGCTTATATTAATTAAAACTGTATGGCCTAATGGCTCAGGCTTCTTGCTAGCTAGATGTTACATCTTAAATTAGCCCATTTCTATAAATCTATACCTTGCCACGTGGCTCATGGCTTACCAGTATCTTTACACCTTGCTTCTTATGGCAGCAGCAGCTGGCAGTGTCTCCTGACTCAGCCTTCCACCCTAGAATTCTCCTCTTTGTTCCACCTATACTTCCTGCCTGGCTACTGGCCAATCAGCACTTTATTTATTAACAAATCAGAGCAACACATTCACAGCATACAGAGCGATATCCACACCATTCAACAAATGGTGCTGGCATAACCTGGATATCAGCATGTAGAAGAATGCAAATAGACCCATACCTATCACCCTGCACAAAACTCAAGTCCAAGTGGATCAAAGACCTCAACATAAACCCAGCTACACTGAACCTGATAGAAGAGAATGCAGGAAATAGCCTTGAGTTTATTGGCACAGGAGACCATTTCCTAAATATAACACCAGTAGCACAGATAATAAGACTGATGATTAATAAATGTGACCTAATGAAACTGAAAAGTTTCTGTAAGGGAAAAGACACTGTCAATAAGACAAAACAGTAGCCTATTGAATGGTAAAAGATCTTCACTAACCCCACATCTGATAGGAGGATGATTTCCAAAATATATAAAGAACTCAAGAAACTAGACATCAAAAAACAAATAATCCAATTTAAAAATGGGATATAGATCTAAACAGAGAATTCTTAACAGAAGAATTTCACATGGTTGAGAAACACTAAATATTCAACATCCTTAGCCATCAGAGAAATGCAATGACTCTGAGATTCTATGTTATACCTGTCAGAATGGCTAAGATCAAAAATCACAAGTAACAACCTATGCTGGTTGTGATGTGAAACAAGAGGAACACTCCTCCACTGCTGATGGGAATGCAAACTTGTACAGCCTCTTTGGAATCAGAAAATTTGGAATCAATCTGCCTCAAGACCCAGTAATACTACTCTTGGGCATATATCCAAAGGGTGCTCAATCATACCACAAGGACACTTGTTCAACTATGTTCATAGCAGCATTATTTATAACAGCCAGAACTTGGAAACAACTTAGATGTCCCTCAACCAATGAAGAAAATATGGTACATTTATACAATGGAGTGCTACTTAGCTGTTAAAATCAATGACATCGTGAAATTTGCAGGCAAATGGATGGAACTAGATAAAATCATCCTTAGAGAGGCAACCCAGACCCAGAAAGACAAACATGGTATGTACTCCCTTATAAGTGGATATTAGCTGTAAAGTAAAGAATAACCATGCTATAATCCATAGACCAAGAGAGGTTGGGTAACAAGGAGGGGTCAAGGGGGGGATGTTTGGATCTCTCTGGAAAGGAGAAATAGAAGAGATCTTGTGGGTAGACTGGGGGCAGATGGGGATGGGAACATGAAGGATCAATGTAAGATGAATTGCTAAATGGTCTTACTAATAAAAAAAAAACAGAGCCAGATATTGGGGTGAAAACTGAGAGATCAGAGGAATAGGACAAGCCACAGCCAACCTCACCTTACCAACTCCTCAGCCTCCAGAGAGAGCTACTTCCTGTATATTCACGCTTATATACCTTTCTGTGCCCTGCCATCTTACTTCCTTTCTCTGCCCAGCTTCATCACTTCTTCTTTCCACCCAGCTCCATCACATCTTGTCTGTCTGTCCAGACCTCCAGACCTCTATGATTAACTAGCACTGTGATTAAAGGTGTGTGCCACCATGCCTGGCTCTGTCCCCAGTGTGGCCTTGAGCTCACAGAGATCCGCATGGATCTCTACCTCCCAAATGCTAGGATTAAGGGCATGTGCTACCACTGCCTGGCCTCTATGTTTAATATAGTGGCTGGCTTTTTTCTCTGATCCCCAGATAAGCTTTATTGGGGGTGCCCAAATTAAATATCACCACAGATCAACTTGGCAGGTAGATGGAGTGGGAGAGTACTGAAAAAGATGACTGGAAATGGGAGCATTTTGGGGTCAGGTAGAAATCTGATGCAAGGGAAACGCCCATGAATCTACAAGGATGACCCCAGCTAAGACTCCTAGCAATAGCAGATATATAGCCTGAACTGGCCATCTCCTATGACCACGCAAGACTTCCAATGGAGGAATTAGAACACCAACCCAGCTACATAGCCTTTGACCTACAGTCTGCCCTGCCTATGGGATATGCTGGGGTAAGGGTGTTGCCAATATCGTGGAAGTGGCCAACAAATGACTGAGACCCATGCCTCAACATTGAGCCCACCCACGATACTGCCTGGAGTGTCAGAACACAGAGGCTGGATGGCCCAGAGACCTAGGATAGAACCAAACACAAATGGAAAAAAATGTCAATGTAATGATCCCTAACGATATTCTGCTATACTCACAGATTGGTGCCTACCCCAGTTGTCATCAGTGAGGCTTCATCTAGCAACTGATGGAAACAGATGCAGACTTATAGCCAAACATTAGGTGGGCCTTGGGGATTCCTGTGTAAGAGGGGAAGGAAGGATTGTAGGAGCCAGAGGGGTCAAGGACATCACAAGAAAACCCACAGAAACAACTTACCTGGGCTCATAGGAGATCACAGAGACTGAACCAAAAACCAGGGGGCCTTCGTAAGACTGACCTCGACCCTCTACATATATGTGACAGTTGTGTAGCTTGGTCTACTTGTAGGACCCCTAGCAGTGAGAGCAGGGGCTGTCCCTAATAATTTGGCTGGCTTTTGGGAACCTATTCCTCATACTGGATTGCCTTACCCCTCCTTAATACAAGGTGATGTGCTTAGTCTTACCACAACTTGATAGGTCATGTTTTGTTGATACCCATGGGAGGCCTGTCCCCTTCTGAACAGAAACAGAGAAGGAGTAGATTGGGGTGTGCAGAGGGGAGGTCAGGGAGGGAATGAGAGGAGAGGAAGAGGGGAAACTGTGATTGGGATATAAAATAAACAAAAAAATAATTTAAATAAATAAATACATATCAGTATCCTACCATACACTCATCTGATCTGCTTTCTCAGATATCATTCATCTCTTAAAGCTAGTAGAATATAAGCATTTTGAGTCATCTTTATTTGAACATGTGAAATTTCCCTATAGTAGTGATATTTTTGTCCAATCCATCACTTAAGTGGTTTCATACAACATTCAATGATAGTAATTTTTTAAATGGGTAAATAGGGGGTAGTGAGATAGCTCAGGAGGCAAAGGCACTTGCTACCAAGTCTGATGGCCTGAGTTCAATCCCTGTGACACACATGGTTGAGGAATAGAAACAACACCTCCAAGTTGTTCTCTGACCTCTACATGTACACTATTGCATTGACATGTGCACACTTGCACATATTAAATAAATTAATAGGTCTAAAAATGGTAAGAAGGTGATGGGTAAGAATGTGAATTTGACCGGCGGTGGTGGTGGCGGCGGCGAACGCCTTTAATCCCAGCACTCGCCTTTAATCCCAGCACTCAGGAGGCAGAGCCAGGTGGATCTTTGTGAGTTCGAGGCCAGCCTGGGCTACCAAGTGAGTTCCAGGAAAGGCCCAAAGCTACACAGAGAAACCCTGTCTCAAAAAAACCAAAAAAAAAAATGTGAATTTGTCTATCTTCTTATTACAAAACAAAGAATGTCATTGTAGTGTAACAAAAATATCTCCTAAACAGTGCCAAAGGAAGATATCATGTGTTCATCAGTCTAATAACTACAGTATGATAGAAGCATTTACCACCAGCACCTTATACTACCACACTCTATTTTTCTGATAACAAGGCTTTCTCACTAGAAATGTTGCATTAACAAAGGAAACTTAAATTGCTAGGTGTGGAAAATCAATTACTTAATATCTACAAGTTATTTTGAGCTGTTTAAAATAACAAACAGACAGGTCAAGGTTAAAATGGCCATTTGTATTTTCTTCTAACTTGAGTTCCAAGTTCATAGACATGTTCTCATCTATGTGCCAAGAGTAGAATTTAATTTGGCTGAAGCTGACAATAAAGTGACAAATTAGCAATCAGTTCATTCTTTACAAACAGAAATATGTTCTAAATTTATATACTGGGAACTAGCAAATGATATCTAGATCTCAATATTTCATATTTATATTACAAACCATTCAGTGGAAGGTACAAGTCCTTGAGGATTTATTAAGTACTTATTATCCCAAGAGAATTAATTATTACATGTGAATTTGCATAAAGTATAAGTGCTCATCTCAGTTCTATAAAAATAAGTCCCCTATGACTGAAAAGATGGTTCTAAAGGTACCTCTAATCCAGTGAAACCATTAGTTTAGGCATTATTTTTCTCTTCAATAATAAAACATCACTTGGTAACCCTTAAGTTAACTTCATACTAAATGTTCCAAGTTTAGATTGTTTCATCAATAAGACAAACAGAAAATTTCTTAATTCCACACTAGAAAACCCTTTATCATACAACAATAGAGCATAATCAAGTATAAATTTGTGATTATATGACTGCTCCTTCATTAATATATTATGCAAATTCCTCTATGACATTCAAATTGCCCTCTAGATACCAATAAAAAAACATATAAGAACAGGATCAAACTGTATTGTGAAAGGAAAAATTATAACAAAGTCTTTTTAGCCATAAAAATTTAGCTTAAGACAATGAGCAGAGTAGGATACATTTCATCAAAATATCACCATTTAACAGTACTATAGAAAAAATGTTACTTAAAAGTAATAAATGAGTTGTGTTATATGATTCCAGCCATTCTCTTAAAAGGCATCAACCAACATGTAAGAGCATTTCCACAAGCCTGAAGCCTACAGAATCAATTACTCTGGGCATATCTTTCCAAGTGATTTAGCAATTCCTTTTAACATTACAAACATAAATCTATCATAGTACAAGAACTCCAATGTATTTTAGTGTTTCTGGAGCTGACTAAAAATGAAAACGCATCCAAGGGAAATGCATTATATACTTATTATAGCTCAAAAATTTGGTTCCTAACATGTGAAATAATTCTCTACCATTTAGATATCTGCCTTCCAGTACATTATAGTAGATTTTTTTAAAAATTTTATTTTACAATATAATTTAATTCTACATATCAACCGCGGATTCCCTTGTTCTCCCCCCTCCCGCCCCCCTCCCCTTCCCCCCAGCCCACCCCTCTTCCCATCTCCTCCAAGGCAAAGACTCCCCCGAGGATTGAGATCAACCTGGTAGACTCAGTTCAAGCAGGTCCAGTCCCCTCCTCCCAGGCTGAGCCAAGCGACCCTGCATAAGCCCCAGGTTTCAAACAGCCAACTCATGCACTGAGCACAGGGCCCGGTCCCACTGCCTGGATGCCTCCCAAACAGATCAAACCAATCAACTGTCTCACCTATTCAGAGGGCCTGATCCAGTTGGGGGCCCCTCAGTCATTGGTTCATAGTTCATGTGTTTCCATTCCTTTGGCTATTTGTCCCTGTGCTTTATCCAACCTTGGTCTCAACAATTCTCGCTCACATAAACCCTCCTCTTTCTCGCCAATTGGACTCCCAGAGCTCCACCTGGGGCCTGGCCATGGATCTCTGCATCCGGTTCCCTCAGTCATTGGATGGGATTTCTAGCACAACAATTAGGGTGTTTGGCCATCCTATCACCAGAGTAGGTCAGTTCGGGCTGTCTCTCGACCATTGCCAGCAGTCTATTGTGGGGGTATCTTTGTGGATTTCTGTGGGCCTCTCTAGCACTTTGCTTCTTCCTATTCTAATGTGGTCTTCATTTACCATGGTCTCCTATTCCTTGTTCTACCTCTTTGTTCTTGATCCAGCTGGGATCTCCTGCTCCCCCAAGCTCTCTTTCCCTCGACCCTTGCCCTTCATTACCCCCACTCACATCCAGGTTGTCCATGTAGATCTCATCCATTTCTCCATCATTGGGCAATCCCCGTGTCTTTCTTGGGGTCCTGTTTTCCAGGTAGCCTCCCTGGTGTTGTGAGTAGCAGTCCAGTCATCCTTGTTCAACATCTAGTATCCTCTATGAGTGAGTACATACCATGTTTGTCTTTCTGCGTCTGGGTTATCTCACTCAGGATGATTTTTTCTAGATCCATCCATTTGCCTGCAAACCTCATGATGCCATTTTTTCTCTGCTCAGCAGTATTCCATTGTGTATATGTACCACATTTTATTTATCCATTCTTCAGTTGAAGGGCATCTAGGTTGTTTCCAGGTTCTGGCTATTACAACCAATGCTGGTATGAACATAGCTGAGCAAGTGCCCTTGTGGTATGATTGAGCATTCCTTGGGTATATGCCCAAGAGTGGTATAGCTGGATCTTGGGGGAGATTGATTCCCAATTTTCTAAGAAAGCGCCATATTGATTTTCAAAGTGGCTGTACAAGCTTGCATTCCCACCAGCAGTGGAGGAGAGTTCCCCTAGCTCCACATCCTTTCCAGCATAAGCTGTCTTCAGTGTTTTTGATCTTAGCCATTCTGACAGGCGTAAGGTGATATCTCAGAGTTGTTTTGATTTGCATTTCCCTGATAATTAGGGATGTTGAGCAATTCCTTAAATGTCTTTCAGCCATTTGAGTTTCCTCTGTTGAGAATTCTCTGTTTAGTTCTATAGCCCATTTCTTAATTGGACTGTTGGGCATTTTGATGTCTAATTTCTTGAGTTCCTTATATATTCGGGGTATCAGTCCTTTGTCAGATGTGAGGTTGGTGAAGACCTTTTCCCATTCTGTAGGCTTTGCCTTGTTGACCATATCCTTTGCTCTACAAAAGCTTCTCAGTTTCAAGAGGTCCCATTGATTGATTGTTTCTCTCAGTGTCTGAGCTACTGGTGTTATATTTAGGAAGTGATCTCCTATGCCAATGCATTCAAGACTACTTCCTACTTTCTCTTCTAGCAGGTTCAGAGTAGCTGGATTTATGTTGAGGTCTTTGATCCACTGGGACTTAAGTTTTGTGCAAGGTGACAGATATGGATCTATTTGCAGCCTTCTACATGTTGATATCCAGTTATGCCAGCACCATTTGTTGAAGATGCTTTCTTTTTTCCATTGTACACTTTTGGCTTCTTTGTCAAAAATTATATGTTCATAGGTGTGCAGATTAATGTCAGGGTCTTCAATTCGATTCCATTGGTCCACATATTGGTTTTTATGCCAGTACCAAGCTATTTTTATTACTGTAGTTCTATAGTAGAGCTTGAAGTCAGGGATTGTGATGCCTCCAGAGGTTGTTTTATTGTACAGGATTCTTTTGGCTATCCTTGAGTTTTGTTTTTCCATATAAAGTTGAGTATTATTCTTTCCAGGTCTGTGAAGAATTGTGTTGGTATCTTGATGGGGATTGCATTGAATCTGTAGATTGCTTTTGGTAAGATTGCCATTTTTACTATGTTAATCCTGCCTATCTATGAGCATGGGCGATCTTTCCATTTTCTGACATCTTCTTCAATTTCTTTTTTCAGGGACTTAAAGTTCTTGTCATATAGGTCCTTCACTTGCTTGGTTAGTGTTACCCCAAGGTATTTTATATCATTTGTGGCTGTTGTAAAGGGTGATGTATCTCTGATTTCCTTCTCAGCCTGTTTGTCAATTGTATATAGGAGGGCTACTGATTTTTTTGAGTTGATCTTGTATCCTGCTATGTTGCTGAAGGTGTTTATAAGCTGTATCAGTTCCTTGGTTGAATCTTTGGGGTCACTCAAGTATACTATCATGTCATCTGCAAATAGGGAAAGCTTGATTTCTTCCTTTCCAATTTGTATCCCCTTAATCTCCTTATGTTGTCTTATTGCTCTGAAAGAAATGGATAATTTTCTGGATAGGTACCACATACCTAAGTTAAATCAAGACCAGATAAACTATTTAAATAGTCCAATAACCCCTAAGGAAATAGAAACAGTCATTAAAGGTCTCCCAACCAAAAAAAGCCCAGGACCAGATGGTTTCAGTGCAGAATTCTACCAGATCTCCAAAGAAGAGTTAATACCAATACTCTTTAAATTATTCCACACAATAGAAACAGAAGGAACATTACCAAACTCCTTCTATGAGGCTACAATTACCCTGATTCCTAAACCAAACAAGGATACAACAAAGAAAGAGAACTACAGACTGATCTCCTTCATGAACATTGATGCAAAAATACTCAACTCAATAAAATACTGGCAAACAGACTCCAAGAACACATCAGAACAATTATCCACCATGATCAAGTAGGCTTCATCCCAGGGATGCAAGGGTGGTTCAACATATGAAAGTCCGTCAATGTAATACACCATATAAACAAACTCAAGGAAAAAAACCACATGATCATCTCACTAGATGCAGAAAATCATTTGACAAAATCCAACACCCCTTCATGATAAAGGTCTTGGAGCGATCAGGAATACAGGGAACATACCTAAACATAATAAAGGCAATTTACAGCAAGCCGACAGCCAACATCAAATTAAATGGAGAGAAACTCAAAGCGATTCCACTAAAATCAGGAACGAGGCAAGGCTGTCCGCTCTCCCCAATACTTATTCAATATAGTACTTGAAGTTCTAGCCAGAGTATTCTAGTAGATTTTAACTTCTATGATCTTATTGTACTTTGGGAAATTATAGGTAAAACACTGTTTGAAGAAAACCAGCATGTGATTATGCATAAATTCACATTAAATTGGCATTTTTACTACTACATTCAAATAACATCCTTTAATTGGAATTAACAAAATGTGTTCCCCTTTAAAAATAAATTAATATGATGTGAATTCTTTTGTAAAGCATCAGCTTTGTAGAAATGTTTCACCAGTCTTATTAAATATTTTTATTGCTCTGTATTAATAAAAGAGAGAATTTTCTGAGAAAAATATAATACTTTTGAAGATGGAACAATGTAAATTTATTTTTTTAAAAATCTTACCCCAGAAGAACACCTGTGAGTCAATGTACCACAACAATGGAACAAAGTTGTTGAAAAAGAACTCTGTTCAAATGAATCATTTATCCATACTACATCACAGACCTTGAAAGAAATCCCTATATCAATGCTTAAAATTATTTTAAGGCAGATGTGTTTTATAGCTGTGTCTTCAAGAAATGCCTTTTCCTCCCCCAAACAATCAAAATGTAATTCATTAAAAGGTTGACTTTATAAAGAGTTTTCCTTTTTCATCAGCTCTTCAGTTCAAAACTATCATCATTGTTGACATGAACCTTAAGTCTCTTTTAGATGAACATGCCTCTTGCATCACTAACCTGTACAGCCGATAAAGATAGAACCCCATGTATACTCAGTTCTCAATACAGGATTTCTAAAGCCTAGTTATACCTTGCCTCCATGTTTTTCATATGAATAGCACTGTTCCAACAAAACCCAGGTTTACACACAATTCTTCACCCAAAGAGTTTAATGAGCAATTGACATTTGTCATAGAAATTAACTAGTAGGCCATCCCTTTCCCAAACTTTGATCTTTGCCTTACACTCCTCCCAAAGACATCCAAGAGTTCATTCCCCCCCCAATGGTTTATGTACATTGTAATCATATCATCTTTCATTATGTTCTTTATAAACAGGCATCTCATTCATATTTATTGGAGTTTTAGTGTTGTTTTTTTCCTGCCTTTCTCAGAAATGAGCTTTGAACAATTTACTTGTGAATTCCTAAGCCACTCAACAGTCCTGAACTGTGAGCACATGGCAGCCATTATAATGTCAGTACTATAGCTAGTGGTGCGCATATGCTATATATTCATGCTCCCAGGACACAGAAGTAAAATAAGGTCACCCCAGTGTTGTGGCTTTACCCTCTAACAGTATCAACTCTTCTCACCTGCCCTAACCCACAACTATAGGAAGAAGTCAGAACAGAGAATATGGAAGTATAAAATGTACTAAGGCTTCTCTTCAGTGCTAAAAAGGGAAATCAGCCATTAACTGCAGAAAAGACAGATGTGGAACTGTAAATAAGCTCCCTGAAAGCACTGCAGAATGTTACTTTCTAAGAGTGACTTATTTTTACACTATCACAGATACGTAAATGGCCTTAAATCTTTCACTGGAATGAGATAGCAAAGTGTGCATATCTGTGCATATACATATAGTATATAACACAATTATATATATATATATATCTTTAAGGTTTTATGATTTCATGATACAATGAATTTTAAATCACTTCTGTCTGCAGAAAGAGAGAACTGTACTAATTATCTAAAAATTAGTGAATGTGGTAACTGTACTGAACTAGACATTTGCTGTTCTTGCTTAAAGAATGGTTAGGGTGCTGGAGGAAGGGAAGACATAACCAGAATATATTGTATGAAAAAAATCTATTAGAAAGGAAAACAAAGAATAGTTTGGGGCAGCAAGATGGCTCACTGGGTAAAGACACTTATGACCAAGCCTAACAACCTGAGTTTGATCCCAGGAACCCACATGGTAGAAGGGGAGAAACCGACTCCTGCATGTTGTCATCTGATGTTTACATGTGTGCTCCCACACACACACACAAAATAAAAACAAAAACTAAATTAGAAGCATTTATGTCATGTCTCTAAGCCTGCCTTGCCTGCAAGTAGAAACTGACTTTCAAAAATAGTAACACATCATGTTGTTCTGGCTCCTGGTGTCTCTATACATAAGAGAATATCTCCTGAATATGCTAATTTACACTCTTGTCTGTCATCTATCATGCTCCCCAGGAAAGGAAGGAGAGAGGGAGGAAGGGAGGAAGGCAGGGAGCTGCCAACACATTGACCAATCAGAGCAAACTCTTAGATTTCCAGAGATAGGGGTGGACCTTAATAGAGTTTAAATATGGTCTCAGAGGGAGAATAGCAAGGTAAGATATTAGGAACTATGATAGGTGATCTTATGCCATATCTTGATGAGGCTGCCATCTAATTTGGATCATGTAGATTTTGTGATATGATATCTATAGATTGGTGAGTAAAAAGAGGTGAAAATATTGACGTGAATTTCAATAAGGAATGCTATTCTTGTTAAATAAACTCTTAATTGGCTTGAGCTTTATTTTCAGGAAAAGGTATTTCCTGAAACAAGTGGCTAAATTTATCCTCACAATTGGTTAACATAGAAACAGAAAATTATTCCCAGTCTCATTATTGTTTTACATGGTGACAAGGAATTATATTGGTTTCAATACTCAATTACCATGTTGAAGTGATCATTTTCCTTTATTCTGACTCTGGCATACTAAATTGATTCTGGGCTATGCTAATGGTAAAAACACAACATTCAGAGAACAAGATATCAGTGTTCATTAATGCCCAAGTACTGCTGAGCTAGCAAGGCCATGATGATCCCTGAAAATATTACTGCATCCAAGAAGATGAATGGGTTTTTGTGACTTCTTTTATTTCACTTTATTATATGACCTACAAAGTATTCCACAGTTACATTCCCCAGGATCTTAAAGATATTTTTTCTGAAATTGATCTTTTAATTTTTACTTACTCTTGATTATTGTTCTCTTTTCAAGGACTTGGGTTCTGGTGGCACATGGTGACTGATTTAAATTTAATTAAATAATGCCATTTTCTGATACCCTCCCCCACTTCTTAAAACATTTCAGTATCCAAGCACTGCTACTCTTTCTTTAGGTTTCATTAGTCCACTGGTGGCATCTCCATATCACATGCAAAGCAATCCCTATGGGTACATCTCAAGATGCCAGCAGCACACCTAATGTATGTACACACTGATAAACACACATTTTACTCTCAAACCATACCTCTCAATAAGTGTTGAAGGTTTGGGTCATTTGGAATTTCACTTGCTTATAAAAGCTATATTTTAATTAAGAGATTAGCTATACATTATTATGGGACACTGTGTTGTTTAAGTACATATGTGCATTGATAACTCAAGTTACTTAGGTTGCTCATCACACAAAAGTTTGTAATTTCTTCATGATGAGACTCTTCTATGATCTAATTCTTTTGTATATTGAATTATAAGGCACAGTATTTATTAAGTATAATCATTGTGTAATAGAATTCCAGAACATGTTCCTGCTTTCTGACTGTGACTTTATAAGCATTAAGCAAGTGCTTCCCTTTCTCCTTCTCTCCCTGCCCTCTTGTAATCACTCTTCTGTTTTCTATTTCTATGAGCTTGGAATACTATATTTTTAATTTTCATATATCATGCTTTGATCATATTCTTTCCCTTCTCCCAACTTCTTCGAGATAACCACTCACTACCCACCCCCGCCACTTTATGTTCTTTCTTCTCTCAAACAAAACAAAGCAATTTAAAAACAAAAAAATAAGCAAAAATGGAGTCTGTTTTGTTTCTATTTCAAAATACTTTGTAAGAATATTATACATGAGGCTTTTTATTTAGCATATATTAATTATATATGAAAACGGATTTCACTATAACATTTCACAAACACACACACATATTGTATTCACCCCAATATCCTCTCTTTATATGTGGTATATGTGTTTTCACACATGTACAGGTGTAGTTACATGTTAGGCTATGTGTATGTGAACACTTGAAGCTGACAGCAGGTACCCCTTGATTATTTTCCACTTTAGTTTATTGAGCCGGGTTTTCTCACTGAACCTGGAGCTCACTACTCCTAGTTAGTCCAGCTAGCCAGCTTGCTCCCTCCACTGAGGGATGTTATTTCTGCCTCCTAAGTACTAGATTATAGAAAGCCACCATGCCTGCCCAGATTTAACATGGGTTCTAGAGATCTGAACTCTGATCTTCATGCTTTAATGGCAAGCACTAAATTATTATTCATTGAGGCATCTCCCAATTCTTCCATTAGTTTCTCTTGTCTCTTTCATACTACCACTACCACTGATTCCCTTCTACTTCTTGACATGCTTCCCTATTACATTCTTATCTCTCTCTCTTTCTATGTGAGGGGTGGCACCCAATGTGGGCCCCCAGCTCAGGCCCAAACTGCACGCAGTTGGAGTCTCAACATGGGCTGGAGTCTCTTTGGCTTCTTCTCTCCTGGTGGGTTGTGGGCTTTCTCAGGATCCCCATAAGATTGCCAGCACCCCCAATCAGCAGGAAGTAGTATGAAAAGCTATGCCCAAATTCCTAAAATATTGTTTATAAATGTTTATTTTTATTTAAAGGGGGTTAATTATGAATACAATCTCCTTCTAAAGAACAAAACAGGATATAGAGATGACAGAATAAAAGGTAGATTATTGAATCTACCTTTAAAGACAAACAACTTCTTTGAAATGTTTTACATTGCTATGGATTTTGGTTTATTGATGCAAATTTAAAGTTAATTTTGTTATACTGTATATACTCTTATTTAAGGTATTATGTTTATACAACTCATTTAAATTGTAATGTATAATTAAGAAATACAGATTAATAGTCTTCTATAATAGTCAAATTTAGAGTCATGTTAGTTACATTGTTTTAGATATACAAAGTTATATTTCAATTAGGTAGGTAATCTTCAAACACTTCAAAGACCTATAGAATATAGCAATTAAAATGTTTTAAGACTAGCAAGACAGTTGTGTAGCTTGACCTGCTTAAGGGAGCCCCTGGCAATAGGATCAGAATCCATCCCTGGCACATGAGCTGGCTTTTTGGAGCCTGCTACTTATGGTGGGATACCTCGCATAACCTTGAGGCAGGGGAAGGGCTTGGACCTGCCTCTACTGAATATGCCAGGCACTGCTGACTCCGCGTGGGAGGCCTTACCTTGTGGGAGGAGGAAATGGGGGTGGGCTGGGGAGAAGGCTAGAGGGATGGGAAGAGGGGTATGTGTTATTGGTATATAAAATTTTTTCTTAATAAAAATTTTTTTTTAAATGTTTTAAGAACTTAGACTTTTCTGGACAGTGAAAACACGTCTCCTCCTGGCAGCACTATTACTTCAAAGAAGATGATAGGCATTGAAGAAACTCAGTATGGAGCTTGCTTTCTTTGTGGCAAAAGTTAGTCACTGGGCAAAAAATATGCCCTTGCCTGGACTACTTGACAGGGTGTTGTATAAACTGGACATGCAGGACCCATAGGAAAATGACCACTGAATTCTGCCAAAACAAGGTGAGATGGTCCTTCAGGTTCCTGCTTCACAGAAGAGACTGCCAGACATTCTGCAGGACACCAGACAAGTGACTGAGAAACTCTAGGCCTATAGGCTGAAGATGGATACCCCAACATTGCAGAGGAACTTTGGGTGACTGTCCAGGAAGCCAGACGTCTCTGTCATTCTAGATTTTTGGAAATTGCTTACAATGCTCTTCCTGTTTACTTAGGTAATATATCCTTCTGGGGTCTTTGATGTAGTTGAAGACTAGATAGTTATAATTATGGTTTTCCTTGGTTATGATAAAAGATAAATTAGATATGAAACTTTATAGACTCACAAACATAGGCTAGATGACAAAATATTTTCTTTAATTTTGCCAAATACAAATAGACTAGATATTGTGACTGTAATTTTTGCTTAATAACTGTTTGTTATATAGAATTTTACTATATTAAAGCTAAAACCTTCCTTTTTGATTAGATAGAAAAGGGGAAGTGCTGGGGGTTGTCTTTCTGTATGCTGTAAATATATGTTGCTCCCATTGGCTAATAAATAAGCTGCTTTGACCTATGGCAAGGCAGCTTAGAGGCAGGAGGGAAATCCAAGGAGAAAGACAGGAAACAGAAAGGTGGACTGAAAGAGATGCCAGACTGCCATCCTAGGAGCAACATGTAATGAGATGCAGGTAAAGCCACAGAACACGTGGTGATACATAGATTAATAGTTATGGGTTAAGTTATAAGAGCTAGCTAGCAAGAAGCTGCCATAGACCATACAGGTTGTAATTAATATAAGCCTCTGAATGATTATTTTATAAGCAGCTGAGGGACCTCAGGGCCCGGTCAGGACCTCTGAGGCCAGGCAGGACTGGAGAAACCTTCCAGCTACAGGGGAGAGGGGTAGGTACATGTGTCCCAACTAGCTTAATCAGGGTTGATTACAGAAAGATGAGTGGGGGGGTTACTTATAGGAACATAGGCAATTTACCACTAAAGAAACTATCTCTCCTTCCCTCAGCTACCATTAACTGCCTATAGACCCTTAAGGAAGGGCAAGTGTTCCTTTCTCTCCACCACCTTAGCAACATTAACTGCCTATAAATTATCAAGGAGGACCAGAGCCTCATGAGCCCCTTCCCCATCCATGATAAAATGTTGAAGGGCCCAGTCTTGTGAAGGACTTTTTTTTTTTTTTGGTTTTTTTTTCGAGACAGGGTTTCTCTGTGTAGCTTTTGCGCCTTTTCCTGGAGCTTACTTGGTAGCCCAGGCTGGCCTCGAACTCACAGAGATCCGCCTGCCTCTGCCTCCCGAGTGCTGGGATTAAAGGCGTGCGCCACCAACGCCCGGCTATTGTGAAGGACTTTTGTAGGTAATCACAGTTGCTTAAAGTTCAAGAGTGCAATGGCAATGTCATGTCCAGAAGACAATCTTCCATGTCACTCCACCCCTTCCTTGATTTCTGTGTTCTTTCCGTCACCACTCCCCCATGATATTCTATGAACCTTGGGAGGCTTTTCAGTTTTTGAGACATGGTTTTGCAGCATCAGGGCTGACCTCAAATCTGTAAGATCTTAAACTCCTGATCTCCCTGTCTCTACCTCTCAAGTGTTAGAATTCTAAACTGCATCATTATCATCCCTGGCTTATGCATTGTTGGAGCTAGAACCCAATGTCTAGTACAGGCTAGAAAGCATTTTACCAAATGAGCTACAACTTCATCCCAACTTTTTAATGGAAATACCTTTGTTACAGATCCTAGTTCAGAAATCCCACCCCCAGGAAATGCCCTCACTAGGCACAATGAAGATCTCTGGCATTTCCTTGTTTATAGTGGAGAAATCTAACCTGAAAGCCCTTAGTAATTATTATTTGGTGAAATTGTTGATAAAATGAAAGGCATTGACTTTACATTTATCCTCGGATTTAAGAAGCTGCCTTGCTACACTTGAAAAGCTGCCTTTACGATTGATCTTTATTTGGTGCCTTTAAACAAAACAAAACAAAAAAAATTAAATGGGTTTCCATTCAGCCACCTCCATTAAGGCACCATGACTCTATACTTCAATCCCATTGCTCTTAAAAGTTGCAAGAGCAAGCATTCAGTTGTAAAAAGGGAGATTCAGTATCTGTCTGGCTATAACAGTGATTGGATAGAAAAAGGTTTTGGATTGGAGATTTAAAGAGATGAGCCTTCTGAAATTGCTTGGATTTATGGATGTCTGTTAGAATGTGGCTGCCTCTTAAAACAAAAGAACAAAATCTAAATGAAACTGATAATGAAGAGATACATATTGCACAATGAAGGAGTATCAACATGTACAATTAATAGCAGGAAACAGGCTGAAGCATCTCTCTTTAAGCCATGTGCCATCTGGCCCAGAAGCAGTCATTCTACCAGACTGACACCAAAGGTCGGCAGGAGCGAGAGCCGTATGTCCCGCTGCCAGGCTCCTGGATTTTATTTCTCATTTAAGAGAATCTGATCTGTCATTCCTCTGGCTCCTGTGGGCTTTAAATTCACATAATCAACATATCACTGCCAGAGACTCAGTAATAGCTGAGGCAGTTTAAAGGTGAGTGGAGAATAATCATACTCCCATGCCAGATGCCTTCAGTTCTGCAAAGAAATAAAACGTCCATCTCTCACTCTGAAAGTAAGGCAAATTGGCCTGTGTGAAGGAGATCCAGCCTCTCTTCTCAAATGAGCTAGTAGCTAGATTTGACTTCCTGGGAGGGCTGGCCCTTCACAGAAGTTTAGATCAGTTGTTTTCCAAATGTGGCTCCTAGGTCTCTGGGGGTTCTCAAGGCCCTTCCTAAGGGGTCTAAACATAACAACTATTTTCATAATAATACCTCTATTTTCCTGTTTCATTGTTTGGCATTTGCAGGGTGATCCAACATGAAGGTGGATAGAAACACTGAGTCTGAGTCAAAACAACAATAGCAAGTTATACAGATAGAAGCTACTCAGAAAAAAGGGAGTGCCAGTTTTGTTTCAAAATATTCTTGATGAAGCCGGGCGGTGGTGGTGCACGCCTTTAATCCCAGCACTTGGGAGGCAGAGGCAGGCGGATCTTTGTAAGTTCGAGGTCAGCCTGGTCTACAGAGTGAGATCCAGGAAAGGCGCAAAGCTACACAGAGAAACCCTGTCTCAAAAAACCAAAAAAAAAAAATTCTTGACAAAGCTCTAAAAATTGTTAATTTCATTATTTCTGAACCCTTAATTACACCTTCTGCTCATATTTTTTGTGACAGTAGAAAACATGTTGAATTACACATGTTTCACTACATGTTGAATCATAATGCTCATTTTAAGGAAAGGCATCCATGCTAACACTTTAGGTGGAAGGTAGGTGGTCTGTCTTTTCCATGGACATTACTTTAATATGAAGGAATTGACAAACTATGGCCAATCAAAATTGAGTATTTGGTCAATATTTGTCAAAAATGAACTAAGTAATCCAGTTACTTCAAAGAACAACAGTAGTTGTTGCCGATGTTAAAACTGAACTTTTTCAATGAAAATTGGAATTTTGATAGCATTGTATCTGCAGTCATGAGTGTGACAGCTTCCAAGCACTAAAGATTTATCTAATGAGATGAGTGATGATTAATAATGAGCTCAATTCTTTTGAAGTTGTAAAATGAAATGTGCCAACATTCGGAAGATCTCTATAATTCAAACAACCAACATTTTCGAAATATCCAATTGCTTCATATTAGAAAACAGGAATGACTAAATTATCCATTTTAGGCCAAAAATAGTAACACAGAATGAAAATTCTGTTTTTATATTTTAAAGTCCATATTGAAATTTACCTTATTAAATCTTAGTTTAGAGTTTCAAAGAAGAATATCCATAGTTACCCAAAAGCCTATTCAAATGCTTTTCTCTTTTTCCAATAATTAATCAATATAAATTTGGGGTTTCTTCCTATATTTTACCAAAATTAAATACTATAAAACATTGAATTCAGAAGCAGTTATGAGAGTCCAGCCATCCATCTTCTATTAAACATTAAAGTGATTAGAAAAAATAAAACAAGATGTCCCTGGAACTACAGGCATATAATTCCAAATATCACAGAGGTTGATGCAGGAGGGCCACAAGTTCAAGGCATGCTGAGGTTATAAAGTAAATTCAAGGCCAGCCAAAGCAACTAAGTGAGATCCTATCTCAAAATATCTGATGATATAGCTAAGTGGTAGAGTACTTGCCTAAGGTGAATAAGACCCAAGATTCAATAATAAGTACCATAGAAACGTAATAAAATAGAAGCTGGTGAAAAGGGTCAGTGGGTAAAGTTTATTCCCTGGCATCCACATGGTAGGACAGAACCAACTCCTACAGGTTATCTTCTGACCTCCACACACATGCCATACATGTGCGCACACACACACACACACACACACACACACACACACACAAACACGCGAGCGCGCGCGCGCACACATGTATGTATATGCTCTAACTCTTAGCAACTTTGCACAAAATGTTTTATATAGTGTACTAATAGATGACAATGCTTTTTATTTTAAAATCATTTTTTTGTTTCGTGATGGGCATAGTACACAAAAACATAATCTCATTGGGTTTCTCCATAATATTTAAGAAGCTAAGGAGAAGGACTCCTGTGAGGAAAATATTTAAGATCTACTAATCTACCACAATAACCACAATAGTATGGTACTGGCACCAAAACAGACATGAAAATTGGGCATGGCTGTGGACAAAGCAAAAGAAATAGCTTATAATGTGAGAAAAGCTTTACCATCCTACAGGGAGCTAATAATATTCAGAACATACAAAGAACGAAAAGAAAAGGCAAGAAAAGAAAAAAAGCTTTGGGCTAGAGGGATAGCTGAGCAGTTAAGAGCACTTGCAAATCTCTTTTTTTTTTGCTATTAAAATAATTTATTGTTTGGTTAATAAAAAAATTAATTTATGCTATTATTCATGTTGTTAAAAATATTAAAGTGCTTCAATCAGACAAACCATTTGGAATTATTTTTTTAATTTTTATTATTAAGAAATTTTATATACCAACCACAGATCCCCCTTTCCTCCCTCCTCCTGCCTTCCAACCTTCAACCCACCCCCCATTCCCACCTCCTCCAAGGCAAGGTCTCCCATGGGGAGTCAGCAGAGCCTGGTACATTCAGTTGAGGCAGGTCCAATCACCTCCCCCTGCCTCAAGGCAGTGCGAGGTGTCCCACCACAAGTAATGGGCTCCAAAAAGCCAGTTCACACACCAGGAATAGATCCTGATCTTACTGCCAGGGGGCCCCTTAGGCAGATCAAGCTACACAACTGTCTCGCTTATGCAGAGGGCCTAGTCAGTCCCATGGGGGCTCCACAGCTATTGGTCCACAGTTCATGAGTTTCCACTAGTTTGGCTGGCTGTCCCTGTATGTTTTTCTCATCATGGTCTCAATGCCCCTTGCTCATAGAATCCCTCCTCTCTCTCATCAATTGGATTCCTGGAGCTCGGCCTGGTGTCCAGCTGTGGATCTCCGCATCTGCTTCCATCAGTTACTGGATGAAGGCTCTATGATGACAGTTAGGGTATTCACTAATCTGATTACCAGAGTTGGCCAGTTCAGGTACCCTCTCAACTATTGTTAGTAGTCTAAGGTGGGATCATCCTTGTGGATTCCTGGGAACTTCCCTAGCATCCTGTTTCTTCCTATCCCCATGATGTCAATGAAACAACATTAACAGAAATACATTAGAAGTCTCAAGGAAAGGCATTTTCGGGTCAAAGTTTGGAGGACTGGATGGATTAATAAGAACTATACATCTTTCCTAAAGGCAATTCAAAACCGTTGAGTAAAGAAATAAAAGAGAGCAACAGAGAGTAGATGTAGAGTAGATTGGTAAACTGGGACAGGAATTAGAAAGTTCTATTAGGAAGCAATTCACAATCCAAGACTGAGATTGTTCAAGTCTGACTAGAGAAAATAGAAGCCAAAAGGAATGAGCATAAGGGAGACATTGAAGAGTCACAGTTTGGTAATCAAGGCAATGGAGAAGCAGGAGAGAAGATTCCAAGCCTAAAAGGCTCACATGGTACAAATGCACAGAAATCACTTGGCCTGTGTGGGGTACATTTACTTACTCTACATCCTCCTAAGTTTGGTGCTGGAAGGAAGGAGGCCTGAGTTTCCTGCCATAGAGGAATTTTGTCTCTACTGGACAAGGTAGAGCAGAATACTGGCCTTCCCACTGGCCAGTTCTTCAACTGTTCGCAAGATGTCTGCTCCTTCTTATCACAGTGCAGTAAGACCTGAATTTCTTTACAAGATGGTAGTTGCTCACACATCCAGCCTTTTCCCATCACTAAGCACTTCTGCTGCCTTCTCTCCAGGACTTTCCAGTGGCAAGGTGTTTGGACGTTGCTTTTATTTTTAAGGTTGCTACCTTGCATGGTAGAACTCAACTTTCTGACCTGGTACTTCATTGTTCTCAGCTTTACTCCACACCTGCTTCCAATCTCCCCGTTGCTTTTCCAGATTTGCTTAACTCTAACTTGTCCCATTTGGAGAGAAGGAACAGATATGGCCTTTATATAGTACGAAGTCCAATTCTGAAAAATGGTTAGCCATAATTAAAAGGAAAAGAAGGGTCAATAAAAGGGAGGGGCTAGGGAAATTAATCAATAGCAAAGTGTTTGTCAAGGAAGCATGTGGCTGACTGGTGTTTCCCACATAAACCCTGGTCATAGTGGTGCACTTATAATCCCAGTGCTAGGGAAGCAGAGACAAATGGATACCTGGGGTTTGCTGGCCACAGAGCCTGGCCTAAACTGTGAGCACTGGGTACCAATGAAAGACCCTTGCTCAAAAACAAAATGGAAGACTCCTGAGGAACAACAGCAAAGGTTATTCTCTAGCATGCACTCATATTTGTGTGCGAGCAAGCACACACACACACACACACACACACACACACACACACACACACACGGGGGGGGGGGCAGATGTAGAGGGAGACAAGAAGGAGAAGTTGATAGCACTAAAGATGAAAATATTCAGCCTGGAGAACAGGAGGGAGGGAGTCATGATGGTGATGAGATAATTGTCTTCAGGTACAGAAAGGACTCTGCTAGAAAGAAGTCTGGTTGTCCTATCTGTCCAAAGGCAGACCAAGGGCTTAGCTGCAGCATGGGAGATTTACATAAGATCAAAGAACTTCTTGAACAAATGTGGAAATGAGTTTCAGAGGTGTTTTGTGTAATTACCTTTCCCGGAGATGGCTAAAAATAGTGTAGCTTCTCAACAGCCGGAAGGCCAGGAGGTGTTCTGTGGACAAGCAGGAGGTAAGCTTTGCTTGTCACCCATCCCAAGTCCCCACCTTCTTCTTTTAAACATCCTTGGATCCCCATGGAAGAGCTCTTAACCATTTTCAAGAGCAAGGCTTCTTGAACAATTATATATATATATATATAGTCAGTTAATAAAGCCATTGTCCCAGTGGCCACCACCACACTTATAGTAATATAATTTCAAAAGCCATAGAGGCAATTTCTGACAAAATGATATCCTAGGCAGAGTCAAAATTGTTTCTTTAACTGAAGAGTTGCATGGCTGCTTTTTAATTAGGATGGATTAATGCAGGGTTCCCGTCTATAGGAACCTAAATTGAAAGGAGGTAATTTGAGGGGGGAATAGCCTCTTTGTCCTCTCCTTTCTAAATATAACTCTGAAAAAGAAGGAAATTTGAATAAAAATTTCTCATTCATTGTATATCCTAATAATTTCTGTATCTAAAACTCTCAAAGATGTCACAAAGCTTTCCAGAGTGTATAGGCATATATATCACATGCATGTGTATATGTTTCTGTATGTATATAATCATACACATGCACAGATTATATGTGACAGTACATATATGTACATCCCTTTTTTCAGTTACCACAATGTCATTAACAGAAGACTAGTCAGGTAAATTACCTATGTCCTCCCTCTGTCCTCTGCTTCATTTGGCAAAAGCAAGAAGCTTGCACATTAGTGCATAAGATGACCTTCATAATCCTCCACTGTAAAATGTGTCCTTGGATTTTCATTCTAAGAAGCAAGAGGAAGCAATTGGAAAGTTTCAGTTTTTTTTCTTTTTGTCACAGCACCATCCCTTGATGTATACAATTGTAGTAAGATATTAAAGAGGGAAAGATGGAAAGAAAACTGAATGTTTTTCATCATCAAAATGAAGATCCCTATCATCTTTTACTAGAAAAAAATGACCACGTCCATATATCAATTCCAGAGCCATCATTTAGCAACTCTTGTCAGAACAATTCTGTCTTAATGATTCTCACATCTGTCCTCACTTGTCTCTCTCAAAGCTGTCAGTATATCCTATCTCCTAAGCATTACTGCAACAACCTCCTATCTGAACCCACAGCCTCCAGCCTCATCTCTCTCCAAATGTTCTCACACTACCATCAGCTGAGTGCTGATTAAACAGAAACCAAATCATATCAACAATTCAATTTAAATTACTCAGTTGTTCACAGATGCCTACAAGAATGAAGCAAGGTTCAGCACTGTGATACTCGATAGCTAGTTAGAAATGAGCAGATTCATAGATCACTGAAGCTTGGTCCTTCCTCCCTAATCAGTTTTGGACCCCACCTCCTGGGTCAAGGATAACACATTAATTTAAGGAGGGGGAAGTATCTCACTTGCCCCTTCTTACAACTTGAAATTCCATGTGAAAGGAGGGAAGAGGCATCCTAGTTGTTCCTGCTTAAGATTTAAAATATCACACAAAAGAGAGGAAGGTAGAGCTACTGGGGAAAGCTGGAAGCCAGGGCAATGGCTAAGCTGGTAAAAGAGCCAGCTTGACCAGTGCAATAACCTGGCCAGAGTTCAATCCCTGCAACCCAGGTACACATGCCAGGTAAAGTGGCATTCATCTGCCATCCTAGCACTCCTGCATCAAGATGAGACGTGAGATAATTGGCCAGAAGCTCTCAGGCCAGCTAGCCTAAGGTATGCAGCATAGCATAAGCAGAAACAAGGAAAACCCTGCTACAACAAGGTGGAAAAGGAGAACCAACTCCCAAAAGCTGTCCTATGACCTCTACCTACCTACACACACACACACACACACACACACACACA
>CABHPP010138770.1:0-26334 GCA_902168425.1 Peromyscus attwateri | reverse complement strand
GCGGATTCCCGAGGAAGGCAGAGAAACTCTGATGCTCTAGCCAGCTTTTCTTAACTTAAATTAATCCTTCTATCTTTTTTCTCTGAGCTTTTATCTTTCACTTTTTCTGTATACCTTTTTTGACGTCTTTCTTTGTGGCCCTGTTCCTCTTACTTCCACATCAGTTCATCATCCTATTTTGCTCTCACACACGGCCCACCAGCGGCAGCCGCCATCCGTTTGTTTTGTTTTTTGAGACTGGATTTCTCTGTGAAGCAATCTTGGCTGGCCTTGAACTCACAAAACCGAAAATTATTTTATTTTTGGTTATAATATATTACATCATTTCCCTTTTCCTCCCTCCAAGCTCTCTCCTATACCTCTTCTTGTTCTCTTTGAAATTCATGGCCTCCTTTCTCATTAATTATTGTTATGTACCTATCTGTATATCGATATACATATATGTTCATAAATACAACTTGTTCAATCTGTATAATGATTGATACACACACACACACACACACACACATACATGCACACATATATGTATGTTTTCAGGGCTGACAGTTAGGTATTAGATAACCAGTTGGCGTGGTCTTCCCTGGGGAAGACCATCTGAGCATTCCTTAGCTGCCTGTAGTTGTTCGTGTAGGTTTGAGGCCTCCTAGGCTTTCCCCTGTCCACGTTAGCATGTCTTTTCTTTTTGTTCTCGGTGAGCTCACGTGCAGGCAGTCTTGTTGGTAGGACTTCATTGGTGTAACTTCTGACATCCCAAGGAGACATAATCTCCCAGCAAACACGCCCCCCCCACACACCCACCCCCTCCCCCGTTCTTCTGGCTCTCCCCATCTTTCCTCCTCCTCTGCAATGATCCCTGAGCTTAAGGTGCAGGGGTTGTGTTGTCAATGTATCCCAGACCTTCACTTTTAAGTGCGTATTTGAGAATTTTGTACAGTGTATTTTGATCATATTCAACTCCTGTCTCCCTACTCCTCCCAGCTCCCTCCCTCCCCACTTCCCTCCCCACCCAGCTCTCCTTTTTTTTTTTTTTTTTTTTAACCCATCAAGACTAATTTGTGCCTCCTCCCACTGAGGTGTGGTTGACCTATCACAGAATATTCCCTTAAAAGAGAACCCATTCTCCCTCTCTAAGCATCTATGAACTGCTGATAGCTGCCTAGCTAGGGGTGGGACTTACTGCCTCCCACCTTCTCCAAGCTCGGGTTTTCCCTGGCTTGAGCCTGTGCATGCTGCCCTAACTGCTGTGAGTTCATCTGTTTGGTTCAGAAAACACTGTTTTGCTGTGGTCACCCACAACCTCTGGCTCTTACAATCTTTCCCAGATGATCCCTGAGTTTCGGGAGGAGGGGTGTGATATAGATGTCTCATTTAGGGCTGAGCATTCCACAGTCTGTTCACTTTGACTGGTTGTGGACCTTTGTGTTAATTGCCATATAGAATAGAAACTTCTCTGATGAAGGTTGAGCAGTACACCGGTCTGGGTCTCCAGGACACGTGTGGTAACTAGTGCCTCCGTACCTTTTTCTGCCCAGCCCAGGTCCCATCTATGAACTCCTTCTGGGCCCAGTTTCATATATATATATATATTTTTTTTTCCTGAAACATTGATCTTGGGCAGGATCTGAGAAAGAGCTCCCTATCATACTGACCGGCTCCCTATCACACTGTGGCTGCTTGGATGGTTGTGAGTGATCAGGCTCTCTGGAATAAAGTTCTAAGGGGAGTTGTGAGCTTTCTGTGAGTTTCCCTGGATCATTAGGAGGCTGACTACAGGGAGTTGGGCGACTCTTCTGTTTTCTCTTAGACTGGCCTTCTGGCATACTTTGTGCAGTCACCTTCTGGTGGCCACCAGCATTCTGAATATGTCTCTTTACTCTCCGCCTTCTTCAGGTTTTATAATACATGGATATACACAAGGTTTGTGCTCTTGTGTAAAAGGCAAAGAACAGCAAGCTCTAAGGACCTCTAAAAGTTAGCTATGTTCGATATAGACAATACAATTGGCTCTTTTCCTTTTATTGAGAATACAGACCATTTTTAAATTGTATTCTACTTAAGGAGTCTACTTACTTTCAAGTTGGAGATATTCCTAGCTTGGTTTCTGTTGCTGTGACAGCCACTATGACCAAAACCAACTTAGGAAGGAAAAGGTTTATGTGGCTTGCAGGTCCATCATGAAGAGGAGCTGAGGCAGGATCTTGGAGGCAGGAACTGAAGCAGAGGCCGTGGAGAAACACCACTTACTGCCTTGCTTTCCATAGCTTGCCGAGCCTTTCTTATAAAGCCCAGGACCACCTGCCCAGGGACAACACCGTCCACAGTGGCTTGGGCCCTCACACACCAATTACTAATCAAGAAAATGTCCCACGGGCTTCCCTGTAGGCAATTAGATGGGGACAGTTCTTCATCTAAGGTTCCCAGATGACTCTAGCTTATGTCAAATTGGCAAAACAAAAGAAATTTAACTAGCACAGAAACAGAATTCAGGCCAGGTTTGGCTTTCTGAACTAGGATTTTTTTGTTTGTTTGTTTGTTTGTTTGTTTTTCGAGACAGGGTTTTTCTGTGTAGCTTTGCACCTTTCCTGGAACTCACTCTGTAGCCCAGGCTGGCCTTGAACTCGCAGAGGTCTGCCTGGCTCTACCTCCCGAGTGCTGGGATTAAAGGTGTGCACCACCACCACCCTGAACTAGGATTCTTGATCTAGGGATTCTGGGGAAAATAAAATCATTTATTGCTATGTGAATTTTCCTGCCAACAAGCACATTCCCAATGTTCGTATTCCAGAACAAAAATAATAGACAACTGTAGAAGGGAAAGTTTGTTTCTATCTCAGACGTTGCTAGGCCTCAGACGTTAGGATTCCCCTACAACTTTAGGGCTCACCTGAGCTGACACAGGCAGTTCTAGTCTCCATGAGTTAACTGTTTTCGTTTTTAGGTTTGGAGAGAGAAGGCCGTTCTCACATCTGTATTCTTCAGTGTCATTGTGTAGGTTACCTTGGCTTTTGGGTCGAGCTAGCCGACAACTGCGCATTAGCTCCAGTGTTTACACTGGGCAAGAGATTACAGTCGTCCAATGAGTAGCCGGACAAGTTTACCTAACCACAATGGGTCTGCTCACTTGACTTGTAGTTTGTGTAGAGAGTATCCTCCTTCCCCAAAGGTGTCCATACCTTAGTCTCCTGGATCTTTGAGATTGCATGGTAAGGGAGAATCTAGCTTTGTTAATCACCTGCCTTGTTTATATGGGTGGGCCCAGCGTCATTACCTGAGTCCTGAAAAAGTAGAAAAGGAGGCAGGAGAGTCAGTGTCAGGCTGATCCTGGGTGAGCAAGATGCAGTTGGCCATTAGTGGGTTTGAGGATGAGGTAAAGGGCCGTAAGTCCAAAAATATGCCCAAGCTTAGCTGCAAGATCATGGATGACCTCCTGAAGTCAGCAGAAGAGAACGGAGCTCTGCTGATACCTTGATTATTGACTAGGAAAACTCACTGTAGACTTGTGATATAAGAGCTGTAAGACTGTGTTGCTTTAAGTAGCTGGGTTTATGGTTAATTTGTGACAACCACCGTAGGAAAACAACACACTGCTCTGTGTGTTAAAGTTAGAGATGTGCAGACTTTTCAGTCTTCCATCCTAGACTCTGTCATCCTCTGGTAGCACACATGAGTTACAGCATCTTCGTGTGACCATAGACCCGCTAAAGCACCGGTTACAGCGGTGTGCAGACTCATTGCATGAAGGAGCACAGATTACTACAGTGTGCAGAAGCACTGCATGAAAGAGTGCCGGTTACTGCAGTGTGCAGAAGCATTGCATGAAGGAACTCCGGTTACTGCAGTGTGCAGATGGAAGGCCAAAGGCCTCTACGTGATGACGTCTCACCCATGGCTACCTTACGACCCAGTCAACTCTCAGGAGTCTCACCTCTTAATACTGTTACAAAAGTAATTAAATGTCAACATTCCAGCCTTAGCATACAGCATTGGTTGGATTTGCTGTTGATGAAACTACCCTAGAACTGGGCAAAAAAAAAAAAATTTTGAATCTAAACACTAATAGGAAGTGAAACTGAAAACTAAGCTCCGGTCAGTTTGCGAATGGGCAGACAACTTGGAAACTCATGATCTCGCGAGGTATGGCATTTTCCAAGCTGTGGCCTCTGAGAATGTACATCGACTAGAGAAATGCTTTTCTAATATGACTTCTCACTCTTGAAGACCGTAGATGGACTTCTCCCTGGGTTCGAGTGTGTAGCCATGGTGATTGATTCAGCCTCAGTAGGAGCTACAGTATTAAAAGGAAGTCAGCTCTTCAGAGAGAGCCTTGGAATCCTGGCTAAAAATCAGGATTCTGACAGACAGAAAAGGAAAGGGCGATGTGAGGACAGAGCCCAGTTAATGACACCGCCTCCTGTGGGCTGGCCTGTTGAAGTCACAGAAGGGGACACATAGCTACAGCATGAATGGACTATGGAGATGTGTCTTTAAGTGAGAAGGTCAGTCTAAAATTATACATGTGTGACTCAATTTACATGAAATGTCCAGATCGTGAAATCCATCCAGGCAGAAGTAGATGGGTGTTGTCAGGGGCTATAGAGACTCCAGGGAAGATGGGAAGTGATTCCTACAGTGGGCGTGGGGTTTGGGGATGGGGACCCTGCTCCAGCATTTCTTGTTATTTTGGTTGTATACTTAGAAGATAGCAGAAAACTAGGTGTGGAGATTGCTGCGTCTTGGATAACTCAAGCACTAGTTTCGGACTACAAACAGATCTGAGAATACTTTGGAGGTTTTGTAATAGTTGTGCTCGGACATTAGAGTGGTAGTGGACACTGCCATCCATTTCTGACGTTTTCAGGTTGACTTGTTGACTGGTGGCCACATTTAGACAACTGCCCGCTGTGTCTGGAGATTTCCGTTTTCCTTCTCTTACCAGGTAGTCTAAGCCCTTGCGGGAGTTTGAGCCTCTGGGACAAATACGAGGCAAGTTGGGTCCTAATGACAGCCACCTGCACACTGGGAGGTCTTGCCACAGTCCCCTGCATGTCATTTTAAGCCCCACTCATTACTGTGTGAATTGCACACTTACAAAATACAGGATCCTGTAGATGTAACCAACTGTCTTATAAATAAGAAACACAGAACCAATGCAAAGAAGAAAGCCAAGAGGTCAGAGCTAAGAGCTAAAACCTTACCCTTCCTCCTGCAGTGGTCCTACCTCTCCGAAGGAGAGCTACTTCCTGTGTTAAAGTCTTTATATAGTCTCTGTTCTGCCTTCTCATTGGTTGTAAACCCAACCACAGGACTGCCTCATTACGGCCTGTCTGTATAGACCTCCAGGTGTTCTATGGTTGGTATTGAGATTAAAGGCATGTGTATCCAATGCTGGCTGTATCCCTGAACACACAGAGACTTACCTAGCTCTGTGTACCAAGTGCTGTGATCACAAGCGTACACCACCACTGCCCTGCTTTCCTATGGCTTGCTAATAGCTCTGACCCCCAGGCAACTTTATTTATTAACATACAAATAACATTTTGGTACAAAAGAAAATATCACCATAGGATCCTTTTCATAACATGTACAAGTGAGGAAAATGGTCTCTGGGGCCTCTAGGACCTCCTTCACAGGGGCTGACAGTATTAGCTATGTTGACTGTAGTTGATTTTGAAGGTCTTTAGAGGTTTCGGTCCTTCGCCTTTTATATATGGAAGCTGAAATCTCATTCTGTATGGAAAATAGCCCACCGTCAGTTTTGAATGAGTGAGTTTTTATTTTAAGTCTGTAGCAAGCAAAAGTGAAAGGACAAATAGAAATAGCATGCTGCCAGACAGCAAAGAACCATCAAATTGGGCGCTTAGAACATTCAGAGGACATTCTGGAGCAGTCCAATTGGCAGCACACGCTAAAGCATCACCAGGTAGGTGATTACATCAACCATCAGAAATCCACTGGGGAAGCCCCTGCCAAAATGGTCATGCCAGAGTTCCCAGATGAGAAATTCCCAGGCAGAACAGAACATTCTTTCCATGGATAAACTTCTACCTTCCTGTCTCCACTGTAGACGTTTTTATACTGTGCAATAGATTGTAGTAATCTCTGTCGGAAAGGATTTCTCTTTCTAGCTGTTCCCAGCACACTGGCTGGTGTCACTGTGGATGGGGAATACTGATAACTATTGTCCTTCAGCCTTCCTCGAGGCTGCCACTTTTGTCTCCAGGACACGTCACACCAGGGCTTCTCTCTGCTGCTCCAGCCAAAACCATAGACTCTGAACCCTCCCATCCTTCATGTTCAAAGGACTCCTTTGTGTACCAGCAGAGAGGCACCTGTTAACCTAAGGAACCAGTCACCCGGCTCATTAGTCACAAAATACTGATTTTCCCATTGCAGAATGTACTTCAGTTGGTAGGGCGCTTGCCCAGTGTTCACAAAGCCCTAGGTTTGATCCCTGTATAAGCTACACAGTGGTCCATGCACACCTGTAATCCTAGCACTTGGGAGGGAGGAATCAGGAGGATCAGAAGTGGAATTTGAGCTGTCCTGTGTCCCATTGACTACCCTGTCTTTGTCTTGTCTCTGAAGAGAGAAAACTCCTGCACGAAGTAATAGAGACAGCCACTGTGCCAATATTAAGTCGGATCACACGGAAGTGACATTTTTATATGTGAAACTGGCCAATCACCAACAATGCCTTGTGGTTTAACCTAATATGGCAACGGTTGGGATATGGAGAGAGACGTCCCTGGACAGGAATTTGCTACAGAGGTTTTTTGTGGAGGGTATAGGGACAGAGCAGGCTTGGAGGATTGGTGTCCCTGGTTGGGGAGAGGAAGCAGGAGATGAACGAGCTGTGATGTGGGGACGGTTAAGAGAGCATCCAGACTCTACACTTGCTCTTTAGGGTGTCTGTGTGGCCGGCAGGCCTCTGTGGTGCTCGGGTGTTTGGTGGTTAATTGTTCTGATACCTAGTGTGCCCTTTCTGTAGGCAACAGGTGAACAGATTGCCATCAAGCAGTGCCGACAGGAACTCAGCCCGAAGAACAGAGATCGCTGGTGCCTAGAGATCCAGATCATGAGAAGGTGAGGGCCTGGGCCCATATCTGGGGATTCCACTTCCACAGCCCTGCGAGGCTGGAATGGAAACCACAGCACGATCTACCTGCTGTGTCTAGAAAAGAACCCTAAGTCTCTTCCAACACTGCCCAGGCTGCCCCGAGAGGCGACTGTCCTCGAGGCTTCTAAAGGAGTAACATTTAAACACTACATTGACTTTGTGGTCAATTCTGTTACGTTAAATTTAAGATAGTCGTCATAGCTAGGCATGGTAGTGTGCTCCTCTAGGTGCAGCTACTTGGGAGGCTGGACACAGGAGGAATAGTTGAGCCTAGGAATTTGAGGCCAGCATAAGCAACATAAGACCCTGCCAAAAATTACTCAAGTAATTAAGTTAATTAAAACAGTCAATCATGATAAGTTTTTATATTTCAACGAAAATCCTTGTTTTCCCTATGTTTCTAATTCCAGAGTGGCATGTGACCCTCTGCTGCTGTTTGCTCTCTGTGGATATTCACACAGTGTGGAGATAGGATCTCTCTGTCCGGGGTGGATGCTATCCCCCCACCTGGTGAGACCTGTAGATGAGCACTGTAAGAGTTAGCTTGAAGTAATCAAGCAGATGCTCCCTCTGCTCACTTCTTTCATTTTTTTAAAAATATTTCATTTTTATGTGTATGAGTTTTGCCTACATCTGTCTGTGTACCCTCATGCATGCTTGGCACCAGAGGGGGCCAGAGCGGGAGTTGGATCCGCTGAAACTGGAGTTGAAAGACGGTTGTACTCCAGCATTCAGGTGCTGGGACTCAAACCCAGGTCCTCTGGAAGAGACCCGTGGTCTTAACTGCCGAGTCATCTCTCCAGACCTCTGCTCACTTCTTAGAAAGCAGAGAGAGAGCAGTTGTCTCCTTCATCGAATGGCCACATGCATGTTGCATCATCCCTCCCCTTCAATGGCATGAGGTCCCTGTCGCCACCTGTTAGAAGCAATCTTACAGTACAAGGAAAACTTGAAATCGGAACCTTTAAGGACGATTAAATGATACATGATATGCTTGTAGGGAGTTTGAGTTTTGAGGGCTGAGGAAGGCTGAGTAAATACATGTTAACTTACTGAGTACCAGGTAAGTCTCCCATTCCTGGACCCCCATCTTCTCCTGTTTGGTTACCAAGGGGACTGGTTATTCTGTGCTTTGTTGGAGGGTGAGATCAGCTGAGATATGGAACAAGAGGAATGTATTTGAATTGAAGTTTGAATGCTTATTGGTTTCCCCTCTTTCTAGGCTGAACCATCCCAATGTGGTGGCTGCCCGGGATGTCCCAGAGGGGATGCAGAACTTGGCACCCAATGATTTGCCTCTACTAGCCATGGAGTACTGCCAAGGAGGAGATCTCCGAAGAGTGAGTCTTCCTGGGTTGTGAGATGTGGGTCCATCTAGGCAGGGCTGGGATGCTGGGAGGGGAGAAACAGAGAGACCATTCACCATCATCCAGCAAGCTCAGGGAGTCAGTGAACTAACTTCGTCTACACAGACTCCCTCTTCGATGCCGCCTTTGGGGTGGTTTCTGTACGTGTAAATCTAAAGGCTGAGTCAGAAGTGCCTGCAAGGAAACTGAAGATGGGCTGTGTCACATGACCACTAATGTGACAAGGAAGAGTTACCATCAGACCTGGACCACAGGGAAGAAACAGAATGAAGTCTCAACACGAACTTTTCCCCCTCTGGCATGTTAGGGCCACTGCAAGCTTTTGGGGGTCAGCATCTCTGCTGTCCAAAGGGGAGAGACTTTCTTCACAGACGTGACCATGCTCCTCAGAATCACAGCGGGCAGAAGGGAGCTAGCTTAGTCATCCGAGAACAGGGCTGCAGTTCCAGATCCTGACTCACCTGCAGGCTTCCCCCTTTCCTTGTCTATGTCCTACCTTCTCTGCTCCGAACCCACACTGGACAGAGGACAATGGCAGTTCTTCCTGGTCACAGGGACAGTTCTGTGTGCCACCCAGATGCTCTTTGTAGGGTGCCTCCTTTATGGTTTCAGCACATTGGTACCCAGATAGAATTCCTGCACTGCAGGTAGATGCCATGGCCCTGAGACATTAACCAGATACATCACTAGCTACATACAGTGAGAGTGTGGAGCTGGGGTCACAGACCACCCCAGGTGTAGGGCATCTCGCCATCTGTGGACCTGGGCCATGTCATTTAGTGTTGGAAAACTAAAAGTTCCAAGTGAGTTGTTTTTTAATCTACTCGTGCTATAGCTCCGGTCAGCTCTTGACTCTAAAAGAGTCAGAGCAGGGGGCTTGAATGCTCATTCACTTCTCTCTTCACATAACAGTTTCCCGGACTTACGTCATGTGCTACGCTCTTTATTCTTTGGGGCCTTTCCCCTTATTTTAAAAAAGGAAAGTTTCCATGAGTGATTCTCCCACTGGAAGGGTGGGAAGTCCTGAGAGTGATGTAGCTTGGGAACAGGATATGACCTGTTTCCGTAAGTAGGATGATAACGGAAGAGAAATGGAGAGCTTCACAGCACCACCGTGATTCTCCGGGTCTCTGACCCGTGACAGTCATCCGATTGCTATATGCGGTCAGGTGGAAATGCCACCATGCTGTTGTAAGCTGTTAGAATCAAGTGGCAAGTTTGTCGGGCTCTGACTGAGAAGTGAGTGGGTGTGACCAGGTGACAGGGTGCTCAGAAATGCAGTGGAGATACACACTTGCCCTTTTTGGCAGCAAAGAACCCGTAAGCCAAGGGAAAAGATGATGGAAATTTCAGCATGACTCTTGGCATGGGCTGCAGGGTGATCTAGGGAGAGGCAGGATGTGGCTGCATAAAAGGGCCTCTGTGCTTGCTGTCACTGGAAAGGGCACTGGGGACAGCTTTTATGATCTTGTTCTCTTTGTTTCCTAAATAAGGTAGCCTGTCTTTTCCTTCTCTTAAAATTTCAAAATTGGCCTGGAGAGATGGCTCGGTGGTTAAGAACATTGGCAGCTCTTCCAGAGGGCCTGAGTTCAATTCCCAGCAACCACATGGTGGCTCACAGCCACCTATAATGGGATCTGGTGCCCTCTTCTGGCATGCAGGTGTACATGCAGATAGAGCACCATATGCATAAAATAATTAAATAAATAATAAATTATTTTGGTTTTTAAAGTTCAAAATCTGTATTAGTGGCCAAAATCTATGTTATGTCTTAGAGCAGTGGTTCTCAACCTTCCTGACACTGTGACCTTATAATACAGTTCTTCATGTTGTGGTGACCCCAACCATAACATTATTTTTGTTGCTACTGTTGTGAATCATAATATACATACCTGTGTTTTCTGATGGTCTTAGGCGGCCCAACCCCCCCCAAGGGGTCGTGACCCACAGGTTGAGAACCACTGCCTTGGAGAGATCAGCTTGATCAGTAGATAGTAAATTTAGGAATCAGAGTTAATTTCAAAACTTAAGTCTACCATGCTTTGTTTGTACCTATAGTCCAGCTATGGGGGAAGTTAAGACTCTTTTTTTCAAGAATTTGCGATCAACTTACGAAGTATGGTGAGACCCTGTCCTCTGTCCTCCCCACCCCCCAAAAAAAACCCCACAACCTCAAAGCAAACCAAAACCATGACAAAAGTGAAATGTATGATGCAGAAGTAAACAAACTTTGGCATGTTCACTCATTTGAATGTTAATGACCACAAGCTGACTCACAGCAGCATGTGGAGCAGGTAGAGGACGCTGTGGGACTCAGAGCAGTGATGCTGGATGGAGCAGGTAGAGGGCGCTGTGGGACTCAGGACAGTGATGCTGGGTGGAGCAGGTAAAGGGCGCTGTGGGACCCAGGGCAGTGATGCTGGGTGGAGTAGGTAGAGGGCGCTGTGGGACTCTGGACAGTGATGCTGGTTGGAGCAGGTAGAGGGCGCTGTGGGACCCAGGACAGTGATGCTGGGTAGAACAGGTACGGTCTGCTGAATTCATCCCTGCAGAACTAGGCACAATGCCAGGCACTTAGCAAGTGCACATTCTCCACATTAAATTATCCAAGAAGACTCTCTTAGAATGGCTGGAGGGTGACTTTTGGTGAGTCTTCTCCGCCTGCCCTTTCTGCAGGAGTCTCCAGAGCAAACTCGGTTACTACTGACGTTAGACCCTGGCCACTTTCTTCAGACTTGCAGCCATAGTGAAGCTGACTCAAATGCTTCCTGCCAGGGCCAGGGAGGTGAATACATGGATCCCTACAGACTGCTGCCTCGCTTTGACACTGGAGCAAGTCCTACTGCCCCAGCTGCCCCCAGCCAGCTCCCCTGGGCCCCTGGTATAGGACCAGCACTCAGCTGTCTGACTGACAGAAGACGCTGGTGGGCTTTTCAGGGGTCCGTGACCACCCACATCTGACCCCGCTTTTCATGTTCTCTGTAGTACTTGAACCAGTTCGAAAACTGCTGTGGCCTGCGGGAAGGAGCCATCCTTACCCTGCTGAGTGACATTGGTAAGTCCCCGCCCTAGAAACAAGGCCAGGCCCTGCAGGGTAGATGTGTGGCCAGTCAGGCATTTAGGGGATTGTCTCTACTGAGGGTGTGGTGAGATGTGGAAAGGACCTAGTGGAGTAAGGAGTTCAGCCAGGGCTCAAATAGAGTTCCTTTCTTCCTAAGTCATGGTGCAAATGACTGTGTGTTCACAGTAAGAGATTTCCCTTCCCACTAAAGAGCTCCACTCCCTGCTTGCCTGGAACGGCCAGTGAAATAGGTTGTCATCTGAACAGTTCAGCCATTGGTAGTGAAGTTTTCTGCTCTCACAGCGGCAGTCACTTGCCAGCCACAGGCATAGAAAAACTCGCTCTTCAATACACTGGTACTGTGGGTGTCCTTATTCGCAAATGCTTGCTGCACCCTGAGGAGGCTGGCATCAGGGAGGAGAGGCACGTGGGCCTGTGGGCCTGTGGAGATGTGTGGTGTCTCCTAGATCCTGGGGCCCCACTGGGGAACTGAAGTGGGGCTCTGACGGTCAGCTCTGCCTCTCCCCAGGAGAAGCAGATACTAGAAGTGCCACAGAGCTTTCTTAGGGCTTTGATGATGATGATGATGATGATGATGATGATGTCATCGTCCAAGGTTGGTGCAAACTGATAGTTTGGGTTCTAGAGTTATCCAGAGTTTAATCCTTGAACATATGTCCCCATTTTGGGGAATGACCCCATCTTCATCCCTCCCCTACTTCATTCTTTCAATCTATACATATATGATTTGTTCACTCAAATTTTGTTTTCCCAGTTGGCATATAGAAAGTTTGCAGTGATGTGATGACATCATGTGTCCTTTCCTTAGGTTCTCTAGTCATTAGCATTTACCCCATTTATGCAGCTGTATTCTCTCTCATCTTTCAGAAACTTTGCCAGCATGAGTCTAAGGCTTCTTCTAAGAGTCTCCCTTCTTCAGGTAGAGGGGAGCAAAAGGGGTGTTAGGGAATGGGGTCGATCTTCCTTTTTTTTTTTTTTTTTTTAAAGATCTATTTATTTATTATGTATACAGTGTTCTGCCTGCATGTATGCCTGTAGACCAGAAGAGGGCACCAGATTTCATTACAGATGGTTGTGAGCCACCATGTGGTTGCTGGGAATTGAACTCAGGACCTCTGGGAGAACAACCAGTGCTCTTAACCTCTGAGCCATCTCTCCAGCCCGCCATGTTTTTAAGGCTGAGATCCAAGCAGTGTGATGGAGAGTTTCCACCTTCCTGTGCATCCCACTGTTTCCCCTAGGATGGAGCCCTAAGGAGGACTAGGTGACATTGCTGCAGTCTGACCTGCTGGGTCAGGGGGCAGCCACCTCTTGGCTCTGGTTTTCCCGTGTGTTGGTGCACGTGTGTCTGCAGCAAGGGCCCTGTCTGTACACCTGCGGGATCTAATCCAGAGGTCTAGAACTCCGTTTGTTTTCGTGACACCATGTCTCACCCACCTGTGTTTTGCTTAGATGTTTACCTGATTTTATCTCTTAAGTCCATCAGCCAAATTCCTGATTTGCTCCTGTTGGCTTGGGTTGAAGGCAGACTAGTAGGTGGGGATGGGGATGGGGGATAGGGAGGGATTTTCTTTTGTTCTCCGTGGCAGCGGTGGCTTCCTTTTGGTTACAGCTTTAGGTCGCTTTCCTTTGACGTTATTCTCTCAAGTATTTTTTCTTCTACTCATGAGATTATTTATGCAGCTCTCATACAGCTGTGAAAAGTCTCTAATGGGCACAGGTGGCTCCCACCTGTAGTCTTAGTTTTTGGAAGATAGAGGCAAGAATATCCCTGTGAATTTGAGGATAGCCTGGGCTACAGTGGAAACCCCATCTCAAGGGAACAAAACAGAAAGCTCTTTAAATAATTGGTTCGTGTACACTAACTGGATTCCTGCTTCATATGACATTTTACTTCCTTGGGAGTGGTAACTTCAGTATTAACTATTCAAGGGCCTCCTTGGTGCGAGTGGAACAACTCCAGCAACTTGTAAGTGGAGTATACGTGAGAAAACAGGTAGATGCCTGGCAGACACAGATGAACCCTGCTTCCTAGAGCAAGCCTGTCCGGTCATTGCCTTATACTGGCAAGAGATCCTGGGATAGACATGGAGGCAGTGGTAACAGTTTGGACTTCCCCATAGCATGACCCCGGAATAGCCCACGGGAGTCACAGTTACATTGAATGGTCATTGTCCTTTAGAAAACATCAGAGTGTTTTTTCTTCCTGCCAGTGAAGCAGCAGATTCCCAAGCAGTCAGGACTGAGAGGCAGGTGGCAGCCCTCTCTGTCCCACCAGAGTCTTGGTCAGTGACCCCAGGCTGTCACTGAGCTAACTCATGGACCCCTTCCCTGCATTCCTGAATACTAGAACTGCAGGCATATTGCACATGCCCAGACCTCACCTCAGCTTCCACGCTGCCTTCTCCTTGCTCTTCTTCATTCTTGCCCCATCCCATTCACCTTCCTTTTCCTGGACCGGCTCTGCCCTGCTTTACTGTATCGCTGGTTTTGCCTGCCTGGCATCTTGTGGCATCTCTATCAACCGTACCTTCCCCCAAGTCTGTGCTCTGATATCCGTGTCTGCAGAATCTCTCTCCCAAAGTCACTTCCAAATTGAACCCTAGACTTCTTTTTACTTGATCCCTTTGTGATATCTTCTTCTTCACTGGACCGTCTTTCCGCCTACCCAGACATGAGTGTCAAGTTTCAATCTCATCTTTTGGGTCAGCAGCTAAGAGGACTTGCTACTCTTATGAAGGATCCAGCATTGGTTCCCAGACCCCATATGGTGGCTCACAATCCAAGGGATCTAAAAACCTCTTCTGGCCTCCATGGGCACCAGACGTGCACATAGTACACATGCATGCAGACACACACTCATACACACAAAATAAAGAATCTTTAAATCTCACCTTTGGAAACCGTCCCCTGCTGCTACTTCGTACCTTTCTTCCTGTGCCTGGCTGACATAAAGGACACTAAAGGACATAATCACTCTCCAAACTGGGCTGGGGATGTAGCTCAGTGGATAGAACACTTGCCTAGCGTTCATGATGCCCAGTGACTCGTCAACAAGACATAGTGGCGCATGTCCCAGTTCTGGGGTGAGGGTGGGGAGTTGGAGCAGCAGGATCTGGAATTTAAAATCATCTTCAACTACATAGTTTGATGCCAGCCCGGGCTAGAGACCAGAGGCCATGCCTCAAAGCAGGCAAACAAAAGGATGAGAATACAAGGTCACCAAATCCAGTATGTCTGCCGTATTATATCCTGTTCTCCCTGTCTGTCCCCACTGCCTCCACTAATACATTATCGCAGGAAGTCGTTGTCATGACGTCATACTGGCCTCTTTACTGGCTTTTGCTAATCCTTTTTTCAGAACGGTGCTTTCTCTTACATTTTCAAGACAAATCTCGTATGTATCTCAGGCTTGCCCTGAACTCACCGTGTAGCCTAGTCTGGCCTCACACTCAGAGCTGTTCTCTCACCTCAGTTCCTGAGTCCTGGAGTTACAGATGCGCATTACCATGCCTGGCTGAAAGGAGACTTTTACCATTGTCTGCTCCAGACCTCTTCACCCACCTTTCTCTCCAACATCAGCAGCTAGCCTGCTGTGCACAGGACTCCTGTAGCTGGCTTCCCATTCCCCAGCTTGCTGAGCACTTACTTCCCCTTGGGGTGCTAGTCCTGTACCTCACCAGGGACCCTCAGCCTTCCCATCTCTTAGCCTTAGGCTTCGCTTGTCACTCTGGATTTCCTTCACAGATTTCTGCTGCTCTTCATGGTCACTGAGCAAATGAGAGAATGACTCTACGCTTTGATCTTAACATTTGGTCTTGCTGTTTTTCTGCCCTGCTGTTTGAGCTAGACTAAGTCTGTTTTGCCTGGCAGGTCTAGTAACAAACTGGGTAGCTCACGGTAGGCTCAGCGTTTTAATGAAGAACACAGACATCCCCTTTTATTACTCAGTGGCAACTTGGACCACCCACTGGTTGACCTCCATCCATCCCTCCTCTCTTCTCTTCCTTCTGCCACCCCCCCCCCCAAACAGTCTACCACTAAGATACACCCCTGGCTCCTACCTGTTCCTTTTTGACTTTTCTTTTTCTTCTGATTTCTACACATTTTCTCACTCCACCCCAGAATCTTCTGGTCCATTTGTCTTCCCATTTCTTCCCAGTGGAACATATCTCACACTAGCATCCTGAAAAGAGCTTACCAGGCTCTTAGACTTGTAGGAAAATCGGATTTCATGGGCACACCCCTTCCAAAACACTTTAACCTGCCTGGAAGCCCGGTTGATCTTGTCTGTCCCCTAACTTGCAGTTTATCATCTAAACAATGTGGTTTGGAATCAGGTCATATTCTTCCCGTAAGCCCAGGGAGATCCTGGGTGTAGATGTGGGTACTTCCCTGACAAGGATCGCAATGATGCTCTTTGTCTGCTATGGATACTGCACCTGGATCTCTCTGCAGAATCCATATGATAACAGGCCAAGGTGTAGTCCAGAGAACTGTTGGTTTCAGTGCTGGGGATGAAACCCAGGAACTTAGGCATGCTAAACCCTGCAGTGTTTGTTACAGCTCGTTTCTCTAATTGGAACATGAGGGGTTAGTTATGTTTTTGTGTATTGAGGTTTTCAGTTTTTAGGGCTATTTTCTATCACTCCATCCAAGGGTTTAGACATAGCATTATGTCTGTTTCAACACTGAATGTTTCATCCAGTTTAAACCAGTTTAGGTTCTCGGAGTGAGATAATCTTAATCGGCTTCCTGACACTGTTCCTTAGGGCTATTTTCCAGACTGCCTACAGCCCATCGAGGACTTGTTTTTCAAAAGAAGCCCTTGCCCATCAGAACATTTAGCCACCTAGGGTTCACTTAGTCCACAAAAGCACCTACGAGTCTACCTGTCTGATTTCTTAGTTCTAGACATCGTTAAGTCAGGAAAAATACTTGAGAATACATAACTACACTAAAATGAAGCTCTACGTTTGTGAGCAGCATTGCTTAAGTGTCAAAGTTGGAAGCTAGTCGTACGTAAGAAGAGGTTTGATTACTGCCTGCCATCTCTCCTCTCCACAGGCCTGGTGACAGCCTTGGTCAGGGCAGCCTAAGGTGGTGTGTTCTCGGCCGTCCACGCGCTCCTCCTCCTGGACGGGGTTCTTGGGACTCACGCCAGCTCACACACATGTTATTGACGGGGTTCTTGGGACTCACGCCAGCTCACACACATGTTACTGGCCTAAGATGCTGCACTTCCAGCTGCAGGGCCCTGGTTTTAGTTTGTGTATGTACTTGCTCAACTCCAGTGGGACTCAACTTGCACACACCACATGTCGTTACACTCACTCCGCAGCAGCCCTTTGGACGGCGTTTCAGGTTATGTCCTGGCCTGGCTGCCCATGGTTCAGGTTCAGTAGCAGTACCACTCCTCTCTGCCGTGCTCTGTGAGTGTAATGATTCAACTTTTTATATCGTCACGCTAAGATTGTAGGCATACGCCACCATGCCCAAGCTTTACTTTAAAAAAATAAATGGTCGTGGGGTCTGATACCATCCATTCAGCAGTACATCAACACCCTTTTAAGTTAAAATCTTTAGACCTAAATTGTTGTAAAGTTGCCTGTTATAGTAACTGGAGAGATGGCTCAGTTGACGTGCCGACTGTGTGTTCTAGGTAGGTTTCTATCGCTTCAATAAAACACTGTGACCAGGGGCTGGAGAGATGGCTCAGCGGTTAAGAGCACTGGCTGCTCTTCCAGAGGACCCGGGTTCAATTCCCAGCACCCCCACATGGCAGCTCATAACTGTCTGTAACTCCAGTTCCAGGGGACCTGACACCCTCACACAGACATATAAAGGCAGGCAAATCACTAATGCACATAAAATAAAAATAATTAAAAAAAACCCACCATGATCAGCTGGGCATGGGTGGCACATGCCTTTAATCCCAGCACTCAGGAGGCAGAGGCAGGTGGATCTCTGAGTTCAAGGCCAGCCTGGTCTACAGAGCAAGTTCCATGATAGCCAAGGCTATACGGAGAAACCCTGTCTTGAAAAAGCAAACAACAAAACACCATGACCAATTTTACTAATAAAAATTAGTAAAAATGAAAGTACTGTTGAGAAGCATTAGATTTTATAAGTCAACAGTTAGTTGAGTGGAATTCTTTGGGTCCGTGGTCAGCAGCAAATCTTTGGCTTTGTTTGGATAGCAATTGGACATAGCAGTCTACTGTTGACCATTATGAAAGAAAATAAGCAAGCAGGAAATGATAGGGCCAGGTTTGAACGGGGAAATACAATCAGTGCAGTGTGGCTTAATGTGCCGAGTGTGAACTCTTCACTCAGTGGTTTTGCAGTGTGGCTGATGTGGCTTAATGTGCCGAGTGTGAACTCTCTTCACTCAGTGGTTTTGCAGTGTGGCTGATGTGGCTTAGTGATTCTGAGTGTGAACTCTCTTCACTCAGTGGTTTTGCAGTGTGGCTAATGTGGCTTAGTGGTTCTGAGTGTGAACTCTTCACTCAGTGGTTTTACAGTGTGGCTGATGTGGCTTAGTGATTCTGAGTGTGAACTCTCTTCACTCAGTGGTTTTGCAGTGTGGCTAATGTGGCTTGGTGGTTCTGACTGTGAACTCTCTTCACTCAGTGGTTTTACAGTGTGGCTGATGTGACTTAGTGATTCTGAGTGTGAACTCTCTTCGATATTTGACTGCCAGATATGGTTTTAGGAAACACCATGTGAAAGTCTTCCCAGAGTCAGCCTGCTCTCTTGATTTCTGTGGAAGGCTTGTCTTCTCTCTGCTGGTGGGTACCCATCCCCCCCTGCCTGCAGGGATGACCACCTCTTTAGTTTGCCGGAGATTCCAAATGACTCAGTCCATCCTGATAGGGGTGGTTTCTGTGTGTCGTATGTTTATGTATAGGTATAGCTTAGTATGTGGACATGCTTGTACATTTGTGATGTGTCACAGAATTGTATCAAGAGGCTTGATATTAAACCTCTCAATGTTATTGATTTTATTCCCTTCCCCTTTTGAGACAGGGTCTCTATGTAGACCAAGTTGGCTTTGGACTTGATATTTAGATTAGGTTGACCTCTACCTCATGGTAATCTTGGTGCTAAGATTATAGGCATATGCCAACTATTACTTTAAAAAAAAAGTTGTGGAGTCTGATACTATCCCCTTGGCAATACATCATCAGCATCCTTTTAAATCAAAAGCCATACACTTAAATTGTTTTAATGAAGCTGCCTATCCTAGTAACTGGAGAGATGGCTCAGTTGGTGAGGTGCTGGCTATGTGTCCTAGGTAGGTTTCTATCACTTCAGTAAAACACTGTGACCAAAAGCAATGGGGAGGAAAGTTTACTTCATCTTACACTTCCATGTCACGGTCTATCATCCAGGGAGGCAGGAACTGAAACAGAGAGAGGACATGCTGCTTACTGGCTTGCTTCTCATGGCTTGCTCAGCCTGCTTCCTTAAAGCACTCAGGGCCACCAGCCCAGGGATGGCACCACCCACAGTGAGCTGGGCCCTTCCAAATCAGTCATCAATCAAGAAAATACCTTAGAAGCTTGCCCACAGGCCAATCTGCTGGGGGCATTTTGTCACTTGAAGTCCTCTCTTACACAGTTCCAGCTTGTTTCAAGTTGATGTAAAACCAGCCAGCACACTGTGCAAACAGGAGGACCTGAGTTCAGTTACCAGCACCCAAAATCTCACAGTTGAATTCTGCTCTCTTGGCCTGATCCCCTTCACCTGGCCTGAGCAGTGTCAGCAGCTCCAGGCTGCTGCTGTCCACTGAGAGTTGATACACCAGAAGCCAGAAAACGTGTCAAGACAACACTATATCGTCTTTTACAGGCTGGTCAGTTCTGAAGGACAAAAGCATGTGCTAGACATAATAAAAATATCATTCCCCATTGCACTCCCTCAGCATCGGCTCTTCGATACCTTCATGACAACAGAATCATCCATCGAGATCTGAAGCCAGAAAACATAGTTCTGCAGCAAGGCGAGCAACGAGTGAGTGGCCTTCCTGGGACTCAGGGAGTCCCCAGGGCTGCTCGGGGACGGCTCTGGCAGGGGAGGGCTTCGTAAGCTGCTTATTTCTGTATTTCCTCGAGTCACACTCCGGTTCTCTCGAGAATTTCTTGTGTTTTGATGTCTTTCTGTTTTTGAAACAGCAGTGCAAAGTGTTCTCGCTGGCAGACTGAGGCAAGCTTGGATGTATCACGTTCTTTTTATTTATTTTTTTCTCCAGCTCTGAATGTATTACATTGTTAATCGCCCACGTTGCAGGAATCCGATAAGGAAAATGTTTATTATTCCAGCCTCAACCCAACACCTCTTGGAGATAGACTTTTTCTTTTTCGTTTGTTTGTTAAAATGAGCTGAAGTTGGTTGTGGATGTAGTTGAGAAGAGGCAGGCAGAGTTGGCATCAGCCTATCGTGGGCCTGCTCCAGCTTTGCCATTACACACAAGCTGTTCGTGGCCCTTCTCAATGGTAACCTCTCCACGGGCTTAGATACTGTAGTCTTTCCCAACTTTGTTCAACTAGGGGTCACCCATCCCTCCCAAAACAGCTTCCCTCCCAATTCCTAGCCCAGCCCATGACTGTAGCAGGCTCATCGAAGACTCATTCTTCCAGTAATTCCGGATATTTCCTGAGCAGGGCCTGGCCTGGCCTCTCACATTACAGGTCCAGGCTCGGGGACCCTGAGGTCTGATATGTAGGGTCTTAACTGATAGATGATAAAGCAAGGAAAACATCTGCCCAACATTTTTATAGTGCCCCAAATGTACCCTGCTGAGGGCATTCTCCTGTGAATAGGGTGGCCTTAAGGTAGTTAGGAACCAACATTCTTTGGGAATTCAGAATGACTTTGTTCTAATGGCAAACCAACTCATGCTGTGGAAGGAGACTGCCTTCTTACAGCCTTCAGATTTCTTCTCCCCACCCCACCCCCCTTTTTTTTTTCCAGTTAATACACAAGATTATTGATCTAGGATATGCCAAGGAACTGGATCAGGGCAGTCTGTGCACCTCCTTTGTGGGGACCCTGCAGTACCTGGTAAGCAATGGGCCCAAGTGTTTGCTTCTCAGTCTCTCTGATGCTCCTGTCTGTGGGTCTGTTTGTCCTGCCTGCCTGCCTCTCAGGCCTGCTGGCTCCGTGGGTGTTCAGAATTACTGTGTGAGTTCACAATTGATAATTCACTCACGGGAGTGGTTTTGTGCCCTCTGGAAAGATTCTGTCTCTGCTCTGGTGTGAGACGGGCTGGCCTGTGTGCCTTTACCCAAATCCCGGACCCTTTCTATGCCACGAAGTTCCGATTATCTATAGAGGCTGTGTTTCCTGAAGGGTCACAGGAGCCAGTGAGGAAGAGGTGGGGCTGTGACTTCTCCTCTGTGTGTTGTGTGGTCTGAATGCTGGAGTGTGATTTGATCAACTCCTTCTTCAGGAACGTTGTGTGCCAGACATTGCACACAGAGCTGGCAGTACAATGAGAAAAGAGATAAGCATTTCTCTACTCATTGAGAGCTTAACATTCGAGAAGAAAGCAGGCATCAGTCACCGTGATATACAGATAACTCAGAAACCACCATTGTCATGAGTGCGCTGATAAAAGCACAGTGTCGAAGGATGTGGGAGAAGGCCATGGAAGGATGGGGAGAGGGGACACTGGCAAAAAACAGACCACATTGGAAGACACACTAGTGTGGCTCAGGCTTAGAGGATGAGGAGAGGGTCTGAAGTTGAAACTGGGAGGAAGAAGGGACAAGTTCTTATCCCTTTCTACTGGCTTGAAGGGTTTTAAACCATGTCGTAAAACCTCTGGAACAGCACTGGGGGACTCCACACTGAAGAAGCTGGCGTGGAATGATGTGGAGAGTGAATTGCACCAAGTGAGTGGCGGATTGTAAGACAGCTGTGGGAATAGACACATTCACAGCTGTGCAAGGAGAGTAGGAGGTGCAGAATGATTAAATTCAAGAAATGCTTACTCGGCTGGGACACGGTTTTGCATAGCTTAATCTCAGCACTTGCCTATAATCTAAGTACTTGGATAGTGGAGACAAGAAAGCATGAGTTTGGGGCCAGCCTGGACTACATAGTGAGAGCCTGTCTTCAATAAAGCAGGGGTGGGGGTAGGTAACAGACACTAAGGAAGACTTAGTAATAGATGACTTATTGGTGATAATGGCCGTCAGATTGTTGTTGAATAATGGAATCTGAGTTCAATGAACAAAAAAGGTTGAAGGTCTCAGAGCTTAAAAAAGCTTAAGCATCCCATTTCTTAAGAAAGAAATTATGTCTTGTTTTTCTGAACTCATTAATGTTTCCTATGTAGCCTACCAATTAGAGTAATGGGATCCCTCTGTTTCTCTTCTGCTGTATGGAATGCGGCTTTCCCAGCGGGACTGTGGGATGTGATTCAAGCAGTGCATCCATGTGATACTGTAATTATATTCATCCTGCTAAGTACCCTCTGGAGTCCTCACTAGCTCAGCAATAGTAAAGTGAGGTGAACCCATGCTCTGACCACAATTGGCAAATCCTCGTATGGCTCCAGGAACTTGACCTGACTAGAGATAGCGAGGGAATGAAGCAATGACTGACAGCAGGGATGCTGGGATTGGGTGGACTGAGCTCTCTGATGGAGAAACAACAGCACCTCAGAAGCTCACTGTGTTAACAGAGAGACGAGGTTACAGTTGAACACGGAGGTGGGTCAAGGAGGTCGGTGTGGGTTGGAGCAATCTTCAAGCCATAATATTTGGGGGATGGAAAAAGTTACAGTGGACATTTTTGACACACAGTCAACATTTATACCTGGAGCCTCTAGGAAATCTTTGTCATCTCTCTGAGCCTCACCCCAGTGGGGAAGGCTTTGCCGTTTTCCCATGAGTCTGAGGCTATGCCCTTTGACACGGTGGCGGCCATGTCAACAGCACACATTCACTCGGGTCTTCATTCACTCAGGGCTTCCACTCAAGACACTAACAGAGTTTTTCACCTGCATGAATTAAAGGTCCACCCATAGCCACACCTGGAGACCGAGCTAATCATGAAATTTTAGCCCAGTTCCTCCTGATTTTGACTCCCTGACCTTTCTATGACTCTTGCATGTCCACATAGATCATGACTGGTCCCGTCTTTGAGCCTTTGCTGGTGATATTCCTTCCTGGGATGGTTCTGCTGTGTGTTTCCTTCAAGCCTTCTGAGCCCAGTTCATGTCCTGCCTTGACTTCCTTACCCTCCTGGGTCACTCTAGCTCTCTTAACCTGGACAGCAGTCATGCATCTTGGCTTTCTCCTGCTTGATTGTAAATATCCCATTTCGTTGTATGGCTCTATGTTACTTGATTCAGGGTTACCTGGTTTAATATATATGGACTGTGCATTGGGTGTGTACAAGCTGATGTCTTTTTGTTTGTTGGGCATAGCTTGGCTTTCCATCTCCTATGGTCTGGGTCCTGCATGTAATCTTCAATAAATACTACAACCCTCATTTTTAAATACGGAAAGATTAAATGACTGTGAAATGCACAATAGATTTACTCTGGTCTACCTTGAAGTGATTCCTCAGGATCCTGACTCGTCAGCTCTGTCAACACTTCTCATCAACACAGTCTCATTAAGATTTGAAGTACAGAGTCGGGCAGTGGTGGCACACACCTTTAATCCCAGCACTCGGGAGGCAGAGGCAGGCCGATCTCTGAGTTCCAGGACAGCCTGGGCTACACAGAGAAACCCTGTCTTGAAAAACCAAAACAAACAAAAGGATATGAAGTACAAAAAAAAAAAAAAAAAAAAACTTATGTACCCACAGCTGAACCTGTTCAGGTTCATCTCACTCTTGAGTGGACATACTCTACCTTGGTGGTGAAGGCAGGGAGCTGGTTCTCCGAGCTGGTAGCTCTTCCAGCCAGAAAGAGGGCAGCATAGGCAGCCCCCCCACCGTGTCTTTCAGGCTCCAGAGCTGCTGGAGCAGCAGAAGTACACCGTGACTGTGGACTACTGGAGCTTCGGCACCCTGGCCTTTGAGTGCATCACTGGCTTCCGGCCCTTTCTGCCTAACTGGCAGCCCGTGCAGTGGTGAGTTAACCTGGTACTGGGGGGAGGGCGATCTTGAGGGGAGAGTGAGCCCCTGGCTCCACGTCTTGTCACCCAGTCCTTTCTGGTCCCCAGGCTAGGCCCACATGGTCTGTGGTCTGTTCTCCCTTAGGCCCCAGCAGTGGCCGTTCAAGCTTCTCAGCCTTGGACAGAAGAACGGTTGCTAGCAACGTCTGTAAATAGAGTACTGGTCCCAATAGGGTCAGTCTCAACAAGGTGGTCCACTCCAGACCATGGCAGGACTGAGCATTGACATTGAAACGTTAGCCAATGATTAGTAAAGAGAACAGGTGTACACACAGCAGGTAATGAAGGAATATTTACACTTGTAGTAAAATTTGTCAACAGTAAGTCTCTATGTAGAAAGTTTTTACTTAAAGTAGTTTTTGTAGTAGTAATAAGTTTACGTGTTTTAAACGTCAAAGTATAAAAAAATAATTGTGTAAAAGATTGTCTCGTGAAAGTTTCCATACCCCTGGTCTCCCTCCCCAGAGATGTGAGGACCTCTAGTGTTGGTGTACTTCATGGATGCCTATGCCCTCCCCCCAGGTCGTCCTGATTTGTTTGTTTTGTGCCAGCCCGCCCCTCTTTATACTCCAGTGGTGTCATAGTGGAGCACTGCTGTGTGTGCCTTGAAAGCATTTGACACCAAAACTTTCTTCAGAGCAATTTATTTAACACACACACACACACACACACACACATGCACGCACACACACACACGCACACACACGCACACAATCCCTGTCTGGGGCCAAAAGGTGCTGTACCGTTTGCCCCACAGATTAATTTTGTAGTATTTTGTGCTTTTGAAAAATACAGAAATAATGGAAAGTCCTGACTTTGGTAGCACATATACTAAAATTAGAAACATTTTTTTTTTTAACTCCAGAAAAGAATCAGCTATAACCAGATGATCTGGAAACAATCACTAACCACTTCCGTCTATCTTCGTAAAGCCTAGCTCCTTCTTCGCCCTTTGATATAGCCTGCTTTCATGCTCACACTGAGCATGCTCTGTCTCCCTGGGCTTTGGAAGGTCTCTTTGGTGTTCCACTCACTCACTGAAGTGCAGCTCGCTGTTGGAGGGTTGAGTGGTTTTTAATTGGTGCTTCTTAAAATAATACCACAAATAACATCCTTGTAGGTAAGCTGTTGCTCACAGCTATTCATCTGGTTATTTATACATTCCTATGAATAGAATGAACAGATTTAAAGAGTACACACATTTTAAAGGCTTTGAGGTGTCTTGTGCCACCTGCCAGAAAAGGCTGTACAAAAACACATTTCTGCAGGAGTACACCAATCTGACCTTTTCCCTGTGCCATTCTTAATGCCGGGGTCTTCATTTCCCTAAGTACATTGTAAGATTAGTAAAAAACACTAACTTTTCAAAGTACAAGTATTGACACCAAGAAGAACTATATAGCAGAAGATCACCTTAACCTCTGGTCGTCCTGCCTCCAGCTCCCAAACGCTGGAATTGCAGGCATGTGTTCCCACACCATTTTATCCTGTGCTGAGGATGGAACCCAAGCCTTTCATGCATGCTGAGGCAAACATTTGACCAACTGAGTCACATCTCCATGAAAATAGTGTCTGATAAAAAAAGGAACCATGGCCTTTGGAATCAGTTCTAGAAGAAAGCTTTGGGTGGTGCCAGCAGACATCAGTTCCACAATTAGAGCCACATGCTGGCATGGCAGAGGCAGAGAACACCCTGGAAAGCGCAGTGTCCTATGATAACTACTTACAAACCAGGCTTTAGTCTTTCAGCCCATGGGTCCTGGGATAGGGGAGAATTAGGTACTTAGTTCATAGTCATACATTATAATGGGACCATAAAGTAGTAAAATACTTTAACTTATCTGTACTGTGTTGGTTTTAGTTGACCAAGGGATTGGCTGCTTTATTTTCAATTCAAATGTTAACTTTTCAAAGTTGGTGGGTTCCATACCTAGAATGGAGGAAAGCATCACAAATGTTGACCTTTTCTGTGCTTTTAACAAGATAAGTGAGACCCAATAGAACTGAAAGAAGCCGGGCGGTGGTGGCGCACGCCTTTAATCCCAGCACTCGGGAGGCAGAGGCAGGCGGATCTCTGTGAGTTCGAGGCCAGCCTGGTCTACAGAGCGAGATCCAGGAAAGGCGCAAAGCTACACAGAGAAACCCTGTCTGGAAAAACCAAAAAAAAAAAAAAAAAAAAAGAACTGAAAGAAAAACACTGTTTGAAAACACCCTTAGTGGCTCTTCATCTTCGCAGTGTGTCTGTTGTCTGCAAAATCTCTTCCCTAGAACCACCCTTACTGTTGGCTGCTTCGAAGTCACCTTCACTGAAACCCAGTTTCTGTGGGCTGGTTTTCCAGAGGACCTCGTTGCCTCTGCTGTTAGCGTCACTTGCTCTCAAATAACAAGACACACAGCCCGAGCAGTCCGTGCTTTGCTTGACCCAGCTGCTTCTGGTTTCCTAGGAAAGACTGTTTTCGGGCTGGAGAGATGCTCAGTGGTTAAGAACACCGACTACTCTTCCAAAGGTCCAGAGTTCAATTCCCAGCAACAACATGGTGGCTCACTACCACCTGTAATGAGATCTGGTGCCCTCTTCTGGCCAGCAGGGACACATGCAGGCAGAATACTGTATACATAATAAATAAATCT
>CABHPP010138769.1:0-25667 GCA_902168425.1 Peromyscus attwateri | reverse complement strand
AAACAAACAAACAAACAAACAAACAAACACACAGAAGTATAAGAGGTTCTTACTTTCTCCTTAGTAGTATAAGTATTAAGACTATCGCAAGGAAATATAAGCTAAAAATTCTCTTCCCTTAGCTTAAGCAATATCCCATATTTATCACTACAAAGTATATTGCAAACATACTTCTTAGCAATAAAGTCAAAGTGAATCAAAACAAAATAAAATGATGGGTGGAGCCCTTCAGCCGTTCCTTCAAGCACTGTTATTGAGTTCTGACTCTGCCCCAAACTCCATTTTACTGTTACTGTGATCCCTGAACCAAACCAGATGGTAACTCACTGGGCCAGACCAGGTCAAAGCTCCAGGGACAAACACCATGCTTGTTCGAATGTGTTACCTACTCAGGATACTCGGCCCTTTAAGCTATTATTGCTTAGTTTTGATTGTGTGTTCCTTTGGGATAAAAAACATTTTTTACTCCATCTCTGCTCTCCATTACCTAACAACTAATACATTTTTTAAATTAAAGTTAACCTTGTAAGGAGCTAGAACAAAGAGAAGCATGGCACGCTCAGTCTGTAAGTGAGAGAACGTCAGGGGTGGTTCACTGGGGCTGGCAGCAGTGATGACAGTGTGAACATTAAGATATTCTGAAGCCCTTAGTGCCCTAAGTGCCATTTCTAGAAGCAGATATTCATGGCAGACAGGAGTATATTTTTATCTCAGAGTTATTCGTTGCATTTTGGTTTTAGTGGAAATGATTTGTTGGTGGTTGGCGTGAGGACTAACTTTGCAAACATAGGTGTTTAATCCTCTGTTATTTAGTGTTCTGGAGTCTTTTAAAAATGCTGTTCGGCAGGCACTCTCCTGGTTCACATGAGCAAATAATGTCCACAGTAGGTGTGTGTCACTCTCAAAATCATAGGCTCAAACCCTGATCCCTACTGTGGTGGTGCCTTTGCTAAGTGACTAGGTCATGAGAGGGGTTTGTGATCTCTCATGAGTACAATTAGTGAGTTTTCCAAACTAACCCCATAGAGCAGTACGCCGCCTCTTCATATGACTGTTTGTTGCAACCCGTGGTGAGTCCTCGCCAGAACCCAGCTCTATTGACACCCTGATCTTGGATTTGTAGCATTAGAACAGTGCAAAACCAATTTCTGTTATTTGTTGGCTACCTGCTGTATGCTATTTTGTTGAAGCAGTTCAAACTGACTAAAATAGATGGTGTTCATAAATCCAAAGGAAAATCCAAAGGCAAGAGAATAGTTGCTTTGGAAAACATTGAAAAGAAGGTCTTATTGGGAAGGCAAGCCATACTATTTTCAGCTTTAAACATAGAGATCAGATAGGGAACTCAGCTCAACTCTGTATAGAGAACCTGCAATCATTCAAATTCCTGAAATGGAATTGTTTCATTTTACAACAGGAGAGTGGGTGCCATGTCTATCCCACTCTCACTGAGTCTTCCCTTGGTGGCCTGGCCGTGGCTGTAAACATGTCAATCATTGATATATTTCCAGAGAGAATAAAGCTAGGTTGGGATATTTTAGAGCCAACAGCTATGGGAAATGACCTCCTCTGAAGCTGACGAGAGGCTCAGGTGTGCAGAAAATATGAAATACAATGTGTGAATAGAAACAGTGTTCAGATATATTAAGCAAAAAAATTCAAACTGTGATAAATATTGCTTTGATAAGTTGCAGAATCATGGAAATTGCTTCTGTCTTTTGGTAGATTTAGTTGCTAGCTAATTTAAAGAATTATACTTGTCAGAAATCTCACAGTGACACAGACCATTACTTTATTGCTTTCATGGACGTGGAATAATTAGCATGTAGTAAAGGAATCATGTGGATTTAAGCAAAGTAGTGCAAAACTATCTAATTCAGAAAATGTTTAAAATTGGCACAAGAAAAAGATGTCAGTATGCTTTATTGTTACTGTCTACATTTATTCATTGTATATATGTATGTGGGTGTGGTATTGTGTGTATACACATGTGATTGTATGTGGGCGTGTTAGTGTGCAGATACATATGTGTATTATATGGGTGTGTTATTTTGTGTATACATGGGTATATGTATGTGCATGTGTATGCCATGTTGTGCATGTGATCGTCAAGACAACTTACAGGAATCAATTCTTTCATTTTACCATGTGGGTTTTGAGACCCAAACTCAGGCTTGTCAGGCTTGTCAGGCAGCATGCACCTTTACCCACTAAGCATTTCTGGCCAGCCTCCTTGTTTTGATTGTTTATTTGAGACAGATCTTATGTAGTCCAGGCTGTTTTGAATTCATTATTTAGCTTCAAATGACCTTGAATTTCTAATCATCACACTTCCTCACAAGTGCTGAGATTGCAAACCTGTACACAACGTCTTGTTTTTGGGATGCTTGGGATGGAACCCAGGGCCTTGTGCAAGCACATTACCAAACTGAGTTCCATCACTGGCCCTCAGATATCAAAGAGGAATGTAAAAAGTCAACATCCTGAAAATCATTTGTATTTTATGGCAATTTTTTTGGTATGAACATAATACTGGCTTTTGATGGAAAGCATGTGGGCAAGAGAATCAAAGTAACAATTTCCTCATATACAAGATCACGTGGAGATTGGAAAGAGTGGTTATGAAAGTAAATGGATTTGGACTATGAAGTGACAGAGAGGCGGAGCCTCCTCAGGTGGGTGGGATGAGTAGAGGCAGAGGATCAGAGCAGGAAAAACTTTCTCTGGCTTCAAAGAGAATAAAAAATGAGTTGCTCTCCTGAACACTTTTATTTGAAGCTTATATATTTGAATAAGTAATATATCCTCAATAATAGAGTGGCAAAAAAATCTTGGAACTACAAAGTACAAAATGGTAAATAAATATGGCGTTTCCATCCTTTTTATAATATATATTTTTAATTGACCAATTTCAGTAGTTGATAATGTCATACAATGTATTCTGGTTGTCCTCTCCACTCTGTCTCCCTCCAAACTCTGTCACGTTCCAGTCTGCATCTCTAGCAATCTCCTTTTCTCACTTCATAACTTTGGGTTTTGTGTTTAGATTAACCCAGGCCACCTGGGTAATGGTTGTGTTAGATTATCCCCTGGAGCCTGCTGGGCTCATCAAGGGGTGCCCAACTAAGGACAATTCCCTTTCTCCCTGAATCTTTCAATAGCAAATAATTCACCAGTGAGAGATGTGCTCCCTGAGTTCCTCCTCCATCCAGCCCTGACTCATGATGGGCCTATTCTTGTGTAGAACCATTGCAGCATCCACAGCTGCTGTAAGTTTAGGATTGCAGTGGATGTCTTTCCAAGAAGATGCCATTTCCAAACATTCTTCTTAGCTTCCAGGTCTTACATTCTTTCCATGTCCTCTTTGCAGTATTTTCCAAGCCCTAGAGAGAGGGTGGTATAAATGACTGAGCGCTCCTCTGCCATTTACTCTCAGCACCCTGTGTAGCCATGAGTCTTTGCACTCACCATCTTGTGCCTGAGAGAGAGGCTTCTCTAATTAGGCTGTGAATATGAGTTATCTATGGCTATCAACATATATACTTAGATGCTAGGTCAAATTAGCAAACCAACACTGTGGTGGTTTGAATGTGAATGTACCCATAGACTTAGTTATTTGAACACTCGGCCCCTAGTAGGTGACACTGTTTGGGGGAAGTTATGGGGATGTGCAGTTTTGCTGGAGGAAGTGCATCACTGGGAGTGGGCTTTGGGAGTTTATAGCCTCACCCCTCTTCATGTTTATGGTTAAAGATGTGATCTCCCAGCTTCCTGCTTTGCTCTGCTGCCATTATTGATGCTCCCTCATAAACCATATGTCAATTAATGTATTCTGTAAATTGCTTTGTCATGGTTCTTTATCACAACAGTAGAGAAGTAATTAATACAAATTGTGTTAAGTTCTCTCTAGGGCCTGTGTGCTCTCTCCATAGGTCTCTGACCAGTTTCCTATTCCTACTGGTCTGTTCTTACTTCACTTTGGAGGCGTTCTAGGGATTCATGTGCATTTCAGCACACACACACACAATAGTATCTTTAATGGTTGGACACTATGTTAGGATATTTTGTACCTTGTTCACTTTTTACATCACACAGTTTGAACATGTGCCATTTCAGCATGAACAGAAATACTTAACTAAACAAGATTCAGAGTATTCTCTTCTATGATCATGCCTTAGATGTTCCCCAGGCCTTGCAGTTAGATCTTAATGGTTCAGGGTTGGTTTTACTCTTCTGTACTTTTAAAAGGGAAATCTCTTCATTATTTTCATTCTTTCTTTTTGAACAATAAGGATATTTATGGAAAGGTTCATTTATATCTAGTCTTTCTCACAGAAACATGTGCATAATGCACCTTAATTGTTAATCATTTCTAAATTACCTGAAATTTCAGTTTTGATTAGTTTTTCTTTGACTGAAAGACTCCTGGCATGTGCTGTTATAACAGTCACAATCTGACAATGGTTCCAGATAGTGTTATCTAGTGTCATGACCCCTCTCTTAGTTTGTATGAATATGTCTTGCTGTCTTCACAAAATGAAAAATAATCACCCAGGACCACGTTTCTCAAAACTTAGCCCTGATTCTAAGTAACAATCTCTGTAGTTTGAAAGTTATTTTTTCAGTTTTTAAAAATACTTCATTTTTGTGTATGTAAGTGTTTTGCCTGTATATATATATATATATATATATATATATATATATATATATATATATCTGTGTACTCTGTGCATGCTGGTGCCTGCAGAGGCCAGAAGACAGTGCTGGATCCCCTGGAACTAGAGTTACAGACAGTTGTGAGCTGCCATGTGGGTGCTGGGAGTTGAACCCAGATCCTTTGGAAGAGCAGCCAGTGCTCTTAACTACTAAGCCACGTCTCCAGTCCCACGATGATTTTTTTTAAAAATAACATCTTTTTATCATAGTCTAAAAGTTTTTTTTGTTCTCCAAAGAGATAGTTGTTTTATTACGTTTTGACTATTAAACTGTGTTTGGCTTCCTATTTACCATCTAGTTTATATTGTTATTTTAACAATAGCAGTTTTGAGAGGGAGAGAGAGAAACCATAGTTGTGGAAGTAGTACTCTATGGAGGAGTCTCACCTGGTAGTGCCTGAGAGAGTCCTTCATTCCCATATCCTAACCCTGGCCCTGATATGGCCAACTATTAGAATCGCACAATTATAAAAATGTAAGAATTGCACGCTACCATCCAGTGAATAACAGTGACAACAAATGCAGTTAAATCACACATTCCAAGCCATCAAAACGGAATGTTACTCTGTTACTCATCACAAACTAGTAATTGATGTTTCCTGTCATAGTTGACAGACTCATAAATCCATTTTTATTTCACATAACTTGAAGAAACTTTTATTTGTCCTTGACAAGAAACACTAACTTTGAAGGGCGAGGTTTTCCCCATTCTCTCTTCAGGTGGCTAATGCTTTATTCACGACTTGAGGTGATGCTTCTTACCTTTTGAGTTAACAAGTGCAACCATTTAATTTAATGGAAGTTGCAGTGTGGCCAACGATGATTTGGTGCAGAAATTAAACTGCACTTCTTAGAAAGATTAGTTCCACTATAGATACAGGGACCCTGGTATAGCACAGAGTATTCATTGGCTACAGTACTCTTGCAAGATGTGTGTACTGAGGAATTGGTGTAAAACATCTAGTTATTGGCACAAGCTTGTTGGTCTGCCTTCAGGTACTGAAATGGAAAAGCCCTGCCCAGGAAATGTCACTCTGCATCTCCCAAGTATATGTGTTATTAGTTATACCCAAGAGGGTGGTAGACAAGGTATCTTTTTCCTCTTTGTAAAAGACACTGATTTGGGGGCTATCGGGGAGAACAACGTGATGGTGTGAGTAGCTTTCAATGAATCAATAATGTTATAACTACCAAGAAATGGGTCACTATGAGAACAAGAGGTACAACAGTCATATGATTTTAAATTTTATTTTCCACTTTATTCTCTCCAAATGATTTTGCAGTAAAAGTAGTTTGTGGGTTAGGAATCATTAAACCTTTTATGTTTGGGAATGATGTTGGCTTACATAGCAAAGCACTCTGCCAAGTGACTAGCTCCATTTATGAGAACTCTCTGAGCTCAGAATTATAACCATGCCTTATAGTCATTCATGAACCAATAAACTTCTTGGAATGAGTAACACTTTAATACAAAAAAAATTAATCAGATGTGTGGTTGTTTGTGTCTCTTTTCTGGAACAGGGATGATCTTTGCCCCAAGAGGACTTTTATCGATGCAATTCTTACAATGAGACATTTAAACAAATATAAAACCTCTGCTAAGAGCCTAACACAATGAACATGGCCTTGAGAGCCCAGGTTCTCCTCCTAACTCTCCCACCAATATGCAAATGATATTGTGCTTATCATTTATCTTCCTTGGTCTTCAGTTTCGTTATCCTTAATCCAATAGAGTAAGAGTAGAAATGTCAACTTCCTCATTACTCTAAAATTTGGAAACTGGGATAAATACGATATCTACATCCCTCAGAAGCTCCCAGACAAAAGATATAATTACCTGGATTTTATGAAAAATTTATGCTCTTTCTTTCCTTTTACGAATCATTAATTTTCATGAAAAGTTTCCTGGGACAGAAGTTTTTCTCTTTAATGAGAAAAAATATACTTGAATAACTACTGGTCAATGGAAACTGATGTGTCATCTAATATAAAGAATGATTATTTTCTTATCCACAGGCAGAATACAAACATGTTTCTTATAACAGTTTTAGCCATGGGAAAATATATGAGAAAATGAAGATTTTTTTTATTTTGTTTTATGTGTATGTGTGTTTTACCTGCATGCATATCTATGCACCCTGTGCATTGCAGGTGCAGGAGCCGGAAGAGGGCACTGAGTCCCCTGGAACTAGAGCTATGAATGGTTGTGAACTCCCATGTGGGTGCTGGGAATGGAACCTGGGTTCTCCACAGCCATCTCTCCAGTCCTTTGAGAACCTTCTTCATCCTGAAAAAATGCAAGTTCCACACCCATTAGGCTGACTTCTTATTTCCCTGACTGGAAGTAACTAACTTACTTCTCAAGCTCGGTTGTTCTCATTTCGTCTTTGTTTATCCAGACTTCTTTGCAGCATGGATGGTATCATCCAAGTTTAGGTTTTCAAAGAGATTCTGAAACTGTCGGTCTTACTGATTATTCTTCTGCTCTCTGTACCAGCTTGTCTATTTCCTTCTTTCTTGGTTGGATACATGAAAAACTTCACTCCAATATGAACAGCTGGGCAATAGTTGTTTTTAATTTTGTTGTTGTTGTTTGTTTTGGTAAGGAACATCATTACTTAAGAGTGTCTCTGTCATCTAATACTTACTGTTTATCTTCTTCCCTCCCCTGTGACTAATTTTACAGTTTTCCCCATGTCATGAGGCACAGTCAGCTCAATATTGGATAATGCTTTATGGCTCTCTTTGCTCTATTGCCATCCAGGTCTGACTCCTGGTGTCAAGCACTCTCTTCCTCAAGTGGAATGCACACTTCTTCCTCTTCACTTATTTCAAATCTCACTTTCCTGTTCTCATTTCAGGTAAACTCCTCACTTTGGTGTCAAAACTCTCAAACTACATTTCACTTCCAATGTACTATATACCAGACTTCTCAGGCCAGTCTGTTTCCTGTTTCATTGGCATTCTTCTTACTGACTTTTTAATCACTTGCTTCCCATTTTCTAATACCTGTGTTTCTAGTAGGTACAAGTGATCTGTGAAGCTCAATTCTACATCATGCTGATCATCTTATGGAAAATTCTATGCAGTTCATAGCTGGCACCATAAGAATCCAGTTAGTTTTCATAGTTCCACATGATCTACGTTTTTGTGTCCTATTTGTTTATTAGTTCCTCAAAGGTATAGTTCTCCATGCCTGCTATTTTACTAAAGATTTTTCATCAGATAGAAAAATACCATAGGTTTGGAATAGTTGAAAACAGACAGGTTTGAAAATCTGCCAAGGAAAGTTGTGAAGATTCTTCTAAAGCAAAACAGTCTTAGCCAGACAGCCTTTGTTTTCCCAGTGCATTTCTTTGTTGTGCAGTTGTTGAGATTATGTTTTGGGAAGCAAAGCTATAGATTCTGGAAGGAGGCCAGGGTGACTGGAGCGAGTTGTGGGTACCAATTAAAGTTGAGATGAGGTTTGTGAGCTGATTGCCCTGCATGTGTGTGTCAAGGTATAATTGGGCTCTTTGTCTTAAGTTAGGATGTGACCAGATCGTTTGTTGACTGTATTTTAAAATTAGTCATTAAATTCTGTCAAAATTTGAACATTTTTAGAAGAAACTTTTGGTATTGTTTGTACTCTGACATTATGTGGAAGTAGAGTTAGAGACATTAATGAGACATGTAAGTCCAAAAAGCTAAGGTGGTAAAATCTGAAAACCTGAAGCTCTCCACTGTAGGACAGAACATGAGATGGAGTTACATTAATGAGACCAGCTAACCAGACATTTATTAACCTTGTTGTTCTTTTAAAATAACTTGTTTTAGGTTTGCTGATTTTGTCTGTTTATTTGTCTTTACTATTTTCTATTGCTCTCTTCATCCTTAAGTTTATTCTTTTCTGATTTCTTAACAATAACACTTTTAAAAGTGTATTAATTCCAGAGCTTTCTTTTTAACTAATAGATACATTTAATACTGTAGGTGGTCTTTTCAAGGGCTGTGCCAGCTAGTTCCCACACATTTTGATATACTATCTGCAAGTGTTACAGCTCCGGAGGGACGGAGGGAAAGGTATCCTGACTTATGGGAAAGTCAGGCTATACTTGCAAGTGTTACAGCTCTGGAGGAAAAGGTATCCTGGATAACTACAGCTCTGGAGGGAAGGTATCCTGACTTGTGGGAAAGTCAGGCTATACCTACAGCTGTGAAGGGAGGTATCCTGAATACCTACAGCTGTGAAGAGAAAGGTATCCTGACTTGTTGGGAAGTCAGGCTATACCTGAAGTTGGGGTCCAGTGGGGGATGGTCTCCCTGCAGGATGTGGCGATCTTGTTCTTCTTCAAGAAAGAGCCATTACAGCTGAGCTCTACTCTCCCTCTCCCCCAAGGGAGCTTCCCCTCAGAGGTATCAGTTTCTTCTTAGCTCCGGCCCAAGATGTTACTTTTTCTGCTTTACTCTGATAAAGGGGAACCCCCTGCAGAAATGTAGCAATATGCTCCAGCTCTGGTGAAAAGTTACTTCTGTTCCGCCCTGCCAAGGGAGCTTCCCAGTAGACGTATCCATTTCTTCTTCTGCTCTGACCCCCTAAGTGAGCTTCCCAGCAGAGATTCTGCTTCAAGCCTGCAAAAGATCTTCACCCAAAAACTCTTTCAAGAAAGAGATTTATTTGGGAAGGAGGAATCCAGGAGAGTGGAGGCCTCTACCAGGGTGGAGGAGAGCTGCCAACTGAACAGGCAGAGGGGCTTATATAGGGCTTCTTAGGGACGGAGTTTTTCCAGGGAGAAGATTTTCAGACTGGATCCCCTTGAGTTTAGATAAACTCAGATTTGCTAGATTTCCTGCTCAGGGATTGATTGGTTTTGTATTCAGTTGTTCAGGGGACAGATTTGGCTCTGGTTCCAGGGCCAAAGTGTTTCTTTCACTGGCTCTGGGTTCAGGGCCAGGGTGTGTTTCTTTCACTGGCCCTTTTACTCTATACTATCATTTTTGTTTAGATTTAAATATTTCTAACCACATGTTGAAGCCTAAACCCCAGTGTTATGTCATGAGATGGGGCATTTGGAAGGGTAATTAGGTTAACATGCAGTCGTGAGGGTAAGCCTGATAATGGGGCCAGTGTCCTGTTAAGGAAAATGACAATTGGTCTTTTTTTTCCTTTACTATATGAAGGTACAGGAAGAAGGTGCCAGTGCAAGATAGAAACAAGCCATCTCCAGGAATTCAATCTGTGGGTGTCTTGATCTTAAGCTTCCAGAACTGTGAATAATAGATTTTCTTCATTTAAACTGTCAAGTGAATAGTATTTTGTTACAGTAGATTGAGAAAACAGTGTTTTTCTTTTGGGAATTCCTCCATATGACCATTTCAGTGACTGTTCCATGTGTGCTCAAAAAACAACTGTTTTGTGTAACCACAGATTATTGATTAACAATTGCTGTAAGAACCATTTTATTGGTTATGTTCTTTGAGTGTGAGGTATATATATATATGCACACATGTGTGGGTATACTTGTCTGTATATACTTGTGTGGAAGCCAGAGGCAGACACTGGTCATCTTCCTCTGTTTCTTTTCCACATCTCTTTTTGAGACAGTTTCTCTCACTGAGCCTAGATCTCAACATGCTGGCCATTGAGTCCCTAGGATCTGCCTGTATCTGCCCATCCTTGCTTCCCTCCTGTCTTAGTCAGTGTTCTATCGCTCTGAAGAGACACCATGACCACAGCAACTCTTATAAAGGAAAACATTTAATTGGGGCTAGCTTACAGGTTCAGAGGTTTAGTCCATTATCATGGTGGGAAGCACTGCAGCAAGCAGGCAGACATGGTGCTGGAGAGGTAACTGAGAACTCTACATCTGGATAAGTAGGTGGCAAGAAGACAGGCACACTGGGCCTGGCTTGAACATTCTGAGACCCCAAAGCCCACCCCCTAGTGACACACTTCCTCCAACAAGGGCATACTTGCTCCAACATCTCCTAGTAGTGCCACTCCCTGGTGGCCAAGCATTCAAATCTATGAGCCTTTGGGGGGCATTCATATTCAAACCACCATACCTCCCCACTCCTAGTGCTGGAGTTAAAGATGCGCGCACATGCACACCCAGCTTTTACATGGTTGTTGGGGGCCCAGGCTCAGGTTTGCTTGTTCAGCAAACACTGCACCCACTGAACTATCTCCCCGCTCCTGAGTGTGTGCTTCAGGCCTTGGAGGCACTTATTTTCTTCGCTTGGTTCATCTTGTAGTGAGAGTGCATGGTAGAAATCTTCCAGTGTGTTTCTCTTTCTCTCTTCTAGTATCATGTAGATTTTTGTGTTTATAAGTGGCTCCTGAGGACCCAGCTCATAGATCTTTGTGATCTGTGTTAATCTGATTTGTGGCTTTTTGTAATAAAAACTGACTTCTGTTTGATATTTAATGCATTTGGTTTCCATTTTATTTGTCTAATATAAATCCCGTTACTGTTGCTTCCTTAACTGTGCTTGCCTGAGGTACTTTTACTCAGTCCTTTATTAGTCTTCCTAAATTTTGTTTTGCTGTGTCTCTTACGAGATTTTATTATTCAGTAAGTTAAGCTGCATTTTACTGAATGAATTAAGCTAATATTTATTTCAATTATTATATGTGAACCAGGCATATTTGTTGTGGTTTTATGATATGTCTATAATATATTTTTTCTTGGCCCATTAAAATAGTTTAAAATTTTAATTTGGTGTTTAGCAATAGCTTCATATATTATAGTTAGATCAATATTATTGGCTATGTAAATACTCTGTTCCTCTTGTTTTCTTTTTCAAATATCTACCAGAGTTATTAGGTGGTTATGTTGCTGGTAGTTGGTTTTTGTTTGTTTGTTTTTAACTGTTTTTTTTATTAGCTTCTCAATCATCTGGAAAGAAAACCTCCCAAGTAAAGTCATTACAAACAGGTCTGGTGAAGCCCACTCTCTACCAAGAAGTTGGTACATTTGTCTAGCTATATAGTAGTGTTCTACATATACAATACGAGAGCGAACAATTTCAAGGGCTGATTTGAGACTTGATTCTGCTTTTCTGGGGTTGTTAGTTTTAATACAAACTTTAGCTCCGTATACTAACTATAAAACAATCAGATTATTTTCTATTTCCCTGATTTCCCTCTTCTTTTCCTATTAGCCCACACTTTGTCAAGACTTTTAATACACAGTGTGTATCACATACCTCATTATTTTCTATCTTATCCCCATTTTTCACTCTTATACCTATAATTTATATTTTAAGAATAATTTAATATAGTAAATGCATGAGTATTTAACATGTTATGTAATCAAATTTAATAGGAGTTGACCGGAGTTTATCTTTTAACACTGCAGTCTTACAAACCATGACCCTCCTGCCTAGTCTAGCACCCTGGGGCAAAGCAAGCTACATTACATTTGTTCCAAAGAAACTATAACTGCTTTTACCCTAAGAACTCAGAATGATTGACAGCAAAAGGTTACAAATCTTTACTGTTTGTCCATTCATAGAAAACTACTTGTTAACCTCCTGTCCAGTGGGCTTGGGAAAACAGGTTCATGGCTCCAGAATTCCCTAACCTAAGTTAATACTAACGAATTTTTTTCTATGGCCTCCACACTGGTAGACAGATCAGCTATTCCATTTTTGGTTCATGCCTCCTTCCCTTAAAGCTTTAAACACACTGTTCTGCAGAGGTCCTACATTGGTGTTGATGAGCAGGCTGAGGCAAAACTAATGCTGTTTCTCTAATCTACTTATATTTTACCTGGAGGGACTGAGTTAAGAAAATCTGATTTGCCTCATTTTTTTTTTGTCAGCTTATGTTTCCAAATTGATAATTCTGAGTCAGTCTCCTATGTATCCTTGCTGGTCCTCACAACGTCTTAAATTGGGTCTTTCAATTACATGCATATTGTATCTTCATGCTGTGGCTTTCATTTTGTTTCTTGTTTAATCCTTTTTTTATTGGTTTTCTGATCCTTAATATTTAGCCTCATTTTTACTCTTTTGATTTTTTTCAGTCTTGTAGCTTTATTAAACTTTCTTCTTCCTTGGATCCCATATGATGCAATCATCTCCAGTATAGTTTTGTTGTTTTTAATTATACTTCCCATTTTATCAATTATAATTTTCTTTATTTTCATTCATTTCTGTTTTTAATTTTAAATGTTATTTATTAGTGTGTGTCTGTGTGTGGGGTGGGTAGTTTGAATGAAAATGGCCCCATAGGTTCATAGGAACTGGCACTATTGGGAGGTGTGGCTTTGTTGGAGTAGGTGTGTTATTGTTGAAGGAAGTGTGTCATTGTGGGGAGGTGTCTCAGAAGCTCAGGCCAGGCCTAGTGTGCCACTGTAGAATTCTTAGTTACCTCTTCAAGACTATGTCTGCCTGCATGCCACCATGCTTCCCTCCATGAAGATAATAGACTAAACCTCTGAAACTATATGCTAACCCCAATTAAATGTTTTCCTTTATAAGAGTTGCCATGGTCATAGTGTCTCTTTACAGCAATAGAAATCCTATCTAAGACAGTGGCTGTGAGTAGACATGTTTTGAGGCCAGAATGGGGTGTCCTTCTCTATCTCTTCCCTATTCCTTTGAGACAGAGTCTCTCACTGAACCTGGGGTTCTTGTTTGCTCAGCTATGCTGGAATCCAGAGAGCCTCACTGATTCTCTTGTGTTAGGGGATATTTGTACACTGTGTGAAGGTGTGTTGCTGTGATTGGTGTAATAAAAAGCTGAACAGCCAATAGCTGGGCAGGAGGTATTGGTGGGATTTCCAGGGAAAGAAAGGAAGAAGAAGAGGAGTCTAGGCATGCAGGAGATACCAGGAAACATAGAGAGGAAACAGGAGGTGCAAGATGAAAGAGAGGTAACATCACATGATGGAACATCAAATAATTAAGTGGGTTAATTTAAGTTATAAGAGCTACTTAGGAACAAGCCTAAGCTATGGGCTAAGTTTTCATAATTAATAAGAATTCTTTATGTTATTATTTGGGAGCTGGATGTCTGGACAGAAAAAGACTCTCTATACTCTTGCCTCCACCCCTATCTTAGAGCTGGAGTTACAGAAGTATGTCGCATTTGAGGCTTGCAATATGTGTTCTGGAGCTCTAAGTGCCTTTAACCACTGAACCATTTCTCCAGCCTCTGTGTTTTTAATTTTATTATTTATTTTTAGTGACCCGCCCCGCAGGTCCAGTTATTCGTGGGCTTCAAGGAGAGAACCACCTGAAAAACCAAGGGGGCGGGAGGGGAAGGAAGCCAGGCACAAATGAGAAACTGAGTCAACCTGAGTCGTGTCAAGGCTTCGTTTATTAAGTGAACTGTTAATACTTTTATAGAGGACTTTAAGCGGGGAGGGGGAGCTGAGAGAGGGGAGTGGAAAATTTTCAGGAGAAGTCAGAGTGATGGGGGGGGGGAGGTGAAGTCTCTTTGGTTCCCAGGCTCTGCAGCTGGCTGATTACTGTTCAAGGCTATATCTAAAAAGTATACTTCTTAGTTAGACCAAGGTCGTTCTGCCTCTGCAGGACGTGCAGTTTGGCCAAGGGCGTCTGGTTTTGCCAGACTCCAAACTCCAAGCAGAAATACATAACATAACAATCTTAAGTCAGATCGTCCTGGGTCAGTCTCTAACATTTTAGTTTATCATGTGTGGATGTTTTACTTTCACATATGTCTGAAGAAGAAGGGTTTGGATCCTCTGAAACTGGAGTTATAGATGGTTGTGAGCAGCTGTGGGAGTGCTGAGGAACTAGAGCCCTATCCTCTGTGGTAGCAATGAGCATGCTTAGCTGCTGAGCCATCTCGCCAGCCCCTCAGTTTACACTGGTTTAAGTCATGATTCTTCATGTGCTCACACTGCTTATGTGACGCTGTTTAGTGTGGATTGTAGGCTTACACTGCATCTTCATGCTGGCTTTGGGTGAGATGACAGTTTATCACTTACATTGTTTGAACTTGAACTATTTGCTTTATTGTATAGTAGCTTCATCTAGATTCCAATGGTGTGGCCCTTAGATTTCTGTGCACAGGGTCGAGATGTGTTGTTACATTGGTACTTCAATGATGGCCTCCTGTATCCCTGTAGTGCAGTATGGGTTTTTTATTTGGAAGCCGCTTCTTCTTTTGTTTTAAATGTGCTCGTTTGATTTTTAGTGGGGAGTGAGGAGTGAGTTTTCAACGTTCCCTTGAACTTAGATGTATTTTTCTGTATATTTACAGATCTTAAATTTCCTGTTTCAGTTGTTCTCTGCTTCCCTGCAGGCTTTTCAAAGAGCACCTCCCCTCGTTTTGGCCTTCATCTTTCTCGGCAATGCCACTTTTTACAGACAGTTTTTTTTTGTTTTTTTTTTTTTTTTTACAGCATTAGCACATCTTTTGCTCCTTCATGCAGTCAGGTTGCTGGTCCACCTGTGACACACACAACTTTCTGTTGCCTGGCTGCCTCTTACAGCCGGGGGTCACTCTCACACTTTGGTCTCTCACAGCACTGCTCTCAGCTAAGGCAGGATTTTGGAAATAGCTTGCTGAGTTTTGTTTGTTTGTTTGTTTTGTTCCCTTTTCTATTTATATGAGTTTTGGAGGTTAACACTGTCTTATCAAGATGAGAACTTTGGAGACCATGCTGGGAGTTTAGGACTTACCCCATTGCCATTGCTGAATTTTAAAAGTATACTTCTGAACCATGGAAATTTAGAGCAAAAAAAAAAAAAGTGTGAAGTACGGGCAGATAAATTCGTAAATTGTTTCTGAAAAACTTCAGCCCTGTCTTGAGAGCAGATCAGCGCCTAGAGTTGGTAACATATGTGGCATCTATCTGTGTCTGGCTGATCCACCTGCTTTCTAAAAGTAAGGAGTCAGCATTTAATTTTAATATTTGTCATAGACTCACATGTTAGTGTTCTGTGGTAATGAGGAGCAGATCTAAGAACTCCCAAGACCAGTTTGAGAGGCCATTTTTAAGTAAGTAAAGTTTTAGACATAGAGAGTCGCTTTCTCAGAGTCACATTGACCAGCAAAGAGGTATCTTATCTTGAAATCTTTCTATGAAAGTATTTTGCAAAGCTGTTGTGGTGGTTTGAGTGAAAAATGTCCCCAATAGGCTCTTGTATTTGGACAACTTGGCCCCAGTGGATGGTGCTGTTTGGAGACTGATGGGACTTTAGGACTTGTTGGAAGAAGTTACGTCACTAGTAAAGGGCTCCAGCAGGCCCAAGCATGGCAAACATGGCTCTGGCAGGCTTTCCCCTCCCTATTCCCTCTTCCTTTCGGGAAAATCATTAGATTACATTCCTAAAATTAGCCACCAAGGTCTTTTTCCTTATTTGGCTACTTCCTTCTCATGAGGCTGGCTACCAAGGTCCAGCCATCAAAGTATTGAAGTCCAGAAATCAAAAGCCCCCCTTTGGCCACCCTAATTAAACTGTCTAATATTAAACACTTCATCCTAATAAGGTTTCCTCTTTTACCTGTAAAACTGCCTTTTGCCTATGAGCCATGTCTGTCTCGTCTCTATCCAGAGGCAGTCCTGTGTCCCTCGGGGACAAATATCCCCTCCCCTTCTCCTTTGTTTCTTTCCCCTTCTCTCTACTCCTCTATCTCCTGTCCTTGTCACTTATTCCTGCCCTTTTTCCCTCTGGGGCAAATAAGTTTCCTTTGTCCCGAGAACTTAGTCTTGGAGTGTCTTGTTCTGACACTGGTCCCTTCAACTGGCCACTGGCTTTGAGAGTTTACAGCTGTTGTGTGATATTATTCCTGGGGAGACATGATCAATCATCTACTTGCCCCAAATAGAGAGATGACAACAGATCAAAGTATGGATACGACTAAAATTCCACCTTGGTGAACCAGTGAGTTTTATTAGAGTTACTTTCAGGAATATGGGTGAGGAGTTACTTACAGGCGCAGGAATAACTCAAACACAACTGCATCACCAAAGCCCACCCCAGCATGGGTGACAGCTCACAAATGTTGGGAACTTGGAGAACAGAGCAGAGTCGGCAGTCAGCTCAACAGATTGGAGAGTGTCCTTTCAGATTGCCCGAGCCTCTTATGGGCACTCAGCTGATCTCTGCTTCTTCCAGATAACTAGGTTTGTCTCAGATGATTCTTTGCAGTTTGGTTGATCTAAGAGTGGCTCTCAGTAGTCTTTACTGCAGAGAGGAGAGCCTAGCGACTCTGCTCAGTTTCAGGGACTTCTTGAGGCTATTTTGAGTTGTTTTCTTCCTATGTTAATGGAGTTAACAAAAAGTTTCACCTTCCCCTAAAACATCCTGTTGTTTCATGTAAAGATGTAAACAAAGTTAAACATTCTGTCTTTTTTTTTCATTTTATTATTTTTTTTGAATTTATTTTATTTTATTTTACAATATAATTCAACTTTACATATCAGCCATAGATTCCCCCGTTCTCCCCCCTCCCGCCCCCCATTTCCATCTCCTCCAGGGCAAAGACTCCCCCGAGGATTGAGATCGACCTGGTGGACTCAGTCCAGGCAGGTCTAGTCCCCTCCTCCCAGGCTGAGCCAAGGGTCTCTGCTAAGCCCCAGGTTTCAAACAGCCAATTCATGCACTGAGCACAGGACCCGGTCCAACTGCCTGGATGCCTCCCAAACAGATCAAGCCAATCAACTGTTTCACCCATTCAGAGGGCCTGATCCAGTTGGGGGCTCCTCCCAACTGGATCAAGAACAGAGAGGGAACACAAGGAATGTTCATAGTAAATGAAGACCACATTAGAATAGGAAGAAGCAAAGTGCTAGAGAGGCCCACAGAAATCCACAAAGATGCCCCCACAATAGACTGCTGGCAATAGTCGAGAAATAGCCCGAACTGACCTACTCTGGTGATAGGATGGCCAAACACCCTAACTGTAGTGCTAGAAACCCCATCCAATGACTGAGGGAACTGGATGCAGATATCCACGGTCAGGCCCCGGGTGGAGCTCCGGGAGTCAAATTGGCGAGAAGGAGGAGGGTTTATGTGAGCAAGAGTTGTTGGGACTAGGGATGGATGGAATACAGGGACGAGTGGCCAAACGAATGGAAAAACATTCTGTCTTAAAATATCCTGTAGTTTCACTTTCTCTTTACAGCCTATGTTTTAAGAATTTTCCCTCTAAGATGAAAGGTTTTAACCTCAGAGGAAACTGCTACACAACATAATCTTGCCTTACTTCCAGTCTCTCTCTCTCTCTCTCTCTCTCTCTCTCTCTCTCTCTCTCTCTCCTTTGTGAGGAGCTTCCAGTTCCAGCTGCCTGCTGCCACCAATTCTCCCCCTGACACTATGAACATGTAACCCTGTGTAACCATAAGCCAAGGTAAACTGTTCCTTAAGTTATCTCTGGTCACGACATTTTATCACAGCTACATAAGAGTAACTAATACAGCCTCTCATATAAAAGAATGCTTAAGCCAGCAAAGAGAGTTAGATGGGTCAGGATCTAGACACGGGGCTTTTTGTAATATTGTCCATGCTCTTGTGCTTATTCATTCATTCTTTTGGGTGTCCTTCCTGGAATCAATTTGTATTTATAAGCACCTGTTGGTCTTTTTGTAATGCAGATATGGTAACAAAAATTAATTCAGGCAACAAAAATCCATGAAAGAATCCAATCAATGGCTTTGATTTAAAAAATATAATTAACTGGGCGTTGGTGGCGCATGCCTTTAATCCCAGCACTCGGGAGGCAGAGCCAGGCAGATCTCTGTGAATTTGAGGCCAGCCTGGGCTACCAAGTGAGCTCCAGGAAAGGCACAAAGCTACACAGAGAAACCCTGTCTCGAAAAAAACCAATAAATAAATAAATAAATAAAATAAAAAATATAATTAAATAAATTGAACAACTTTTTGCTTTTGCTAGATTCCATGATACTTGATTCCATGTTTTCCTCTTATACCGAGTGGGGAGTGAAGTAACAGAATGATATATGTATAGCAGGTGTTCATTCACTACAAAGTTTGAGAGCTGAATTTCACCTTTGAAATTTTTGTTTTCTAGGAATAATTGGTAAGTTTCTGATCAGAGGTCAGTCTTGATCAATATTATCCTAGTGTTTTCTCTGGATTGAGAGTTGTTATACCCAAGAAAAATGAAGAATTGACCACAGGATCCCTCTAGATGAAAAGGTCCTTGAAAGTTTAGTAGCCGTATTAGTTACTTCTACCCCTGCTGTGAGAAAATACTTGACAAAAGGAAGTTCGGAAAGGGAGGATTTGCTGCAGGTCAGGGTTTGAGGGCAAAGTCGGTAATGATGGCTGGGCAGAGCAGCAGGAGCCTGAAGCAGCTGGTCCCACCTCATCTGCAGTTAGGGAGCAGAGAGTGATGAGTGCTGTTGTTCAGTCTGCATGCTCCTTTTTGTTAAGTACAGGACCGCAGCCCGTGAATTGGGGCCATCCACATTAGGGTGGGCCTTCTCAATTCAACCCAGTCTAAAAACCCAGTCACAGGCATGCCTAGAGATTTGTTCCCCGGGTGATTCTGATGCTGTTAACAGTCAATATTAACAATTACAGCAAATAATCAAACCCTCAGCCCTGCTAACGTCAGCCCTGGTCCCCTGCTTGTGATTTGTGTTAAGGAGATGTTCAGAGTCTCTTTCTATTATTTCTGCATTAGTCGCCTGATACCATTTTTCATTCCTTCTCTTGTTCTCTCTCTCTGTTCCCACCGCGGCTGTCTTATCTGCTGTGATGTTTCACATTGAGGAATGGTGTGAGTTGGTACTCCAGCGGATCTGAGCCTGTGGCAGTGGGGGGCCGTACTGTGTGTGTGGTTACCTACATTAACTACAAAAAATAGCCTCAGATACTCTGCTGCGCATTAACAGTTTTTTTAATTCAAGTTCTTTCTGGATTTCTGGGTTCAGAAGAAAACCTGTCATCAAAACTGTTGCTTTGATCTTTCACAGGCAACGCCTCTGCTGCTTGTGTTACTGTCTGTGAATTAAATGCACTAAGATAATCAATAAGACAAGTTACACATGAGGAACTCATTCTGTTAATTAGGTTTCTTAACGGGCTTTTGGGGAGGCCTGAAATGTAATTTAGCTCCACAGTCATGTATTTCCTGTATAAAGTTACATTGTAAAGCACTTGGTTGGCTCCCTCTTGCTTCTGCTGTATCCTAGTTTGTCCCTACAACGATGTCATCTAAGTGAGCAATGCGGTATTCATATATATTGTCCAGAAGAATTCAGGAAGGATAGGGTTTGTTTTTCTATTTTTAAAAATGTCAGTTGGGTGAGGGGCTGCAGTCCTTTCCACAGGACAGGCCACCCTTCTGCTGTACTCTCCCAGGTTCTACTATGAAGCTGAGAGGTTGTCCAGCTGTCCTGCTGTCAAGTCCCTAGAGAGGGAGATAAGAAGGCTAGACACTCTTTCAAGACCGTAGACAATTCAGGATGTCAATCTGTTCTAGAAGGTTCTGTGATCTAGAGATGTTTGAAAATCCTCTAAACATAAACTCCTGTCTGCGCACTTACTCTCTTCCTTCCCTGTTAGAATCATTTCCAGGCCATGTCCGTGAACTCTCACAGACTCCATCAAGGGCAGGTGGTACCCTGAAGTGGATGGTGAGGAACTTTTATCAACCTGCTAACTAAGATAATATTCCAGGAAAGGGGAGGGAGAAGCACAGTCTAAAGTAATCATCCTCCTGTGGTTTCTCTAGTTCCAGCAAGTCATCAGTGAAATGGATTTGGAAGACCTCAAACAGGAGAAACACGACAGAATTCCGACGAAAGAGAAGAGCTTCTTAGTTCTAGCTCAGGTTTCCTTTCTGCTTCAGACTAAGACTCTGTATGATGGTTAGCAAAACAATGCTGGCACTTGCTAAGCAGGTTATGGTATTTGGATGGGAGAGTCCCCTGGATTATCTGTAAATATGACGTAGCTAGAAATGATAAAGATGTTTTTGAAACCAGGTAAAAACTGAGACCTACAAGGAGACTTTTATTTTCTAAACTATACCAAATAATGACTTATTTGAAGAGATGAGCCATTATCTTCCTCTTTTCTGTTTCATTTCTTTATCACTGAATTTTATTGTTTTTCTAATGTATTTTATAAACAAATTTAAAAAGATATTGAAAAAAATTAAAAACAGAAAGTGGAAGTTCTCTCAACTCCAGTCCTATAATGCATCTCCCCTTCTCGTCCTGTTCTTGATTCTTCTGTTTACTTCTAATTAAAATTCATTCATCACTCTTAATATTTTTATATACATAATTATTCAATCTTAAAGGTCAACTATAGAATTCTTCAACAAAATGCTAACTGGAAATAATCTGGTATACTCTTACACAATTCCCTTCTAAGGTTTGCTGTTCTTTTTAGTTAGAAATTCTTTCTTGGGGGTTTTCTGTAAATGAGATTCTGCAGTCTTTTTAAGCATGACTCCAAAGGTAAATATTAAAAGTTAAATGAGAGAGATTATGAATCAAAGAGACAGAGAGAGACAGAGAAATAGTCACAGAGAGACAAAGAGAGAAAGAGGGGAAGGAGGAAGAGAGAAGTGAGTGACTATTATGTTTGGAAGGAGGCAGTCAAGTAGTCTTTTGGTAAAAGTATTGCATAGAAAATTAAAAGAAAAAAGGTAAGTGGGAAAATGATATATACATGTATTTTTTGCTGACAATCAGACAAAAACGCTTAAGAGGCAGTACTTTGTCAAGTGGCAGAGAATAAAAGGATGCTAATGCCTGTTTGTCTTTGTTTGTTTGTGTATTTTTTAAAAGCCCCTGTGTTAAACAGCATGGTCCCCAATCCCTAAGACTATGCGGGTTTCGAAGAGGAACCTTTAAAAAAATTGGGGCCTGTAATACAAATTGCTAAACTGCCTTATTAATAAGAAACCTGGATCCAGATACTGGCGTGAAAACTGAGAAATCAGAGGAATAGAGCAAGCCAAACCACAAGTTCTTACTGCTAGGAAATCCTCAGCCTAAGAGAGAGCTACTTCTTGTATACTCACACCTATATCCTTTCTGTGCCCTGCCATCTTACTTCGTCTCCACCCAGCTACATCACTTTCTCTTTCCACCCAGCTCTATCACTTCCTGTCTGTCTGTAAGGCCTCCAGACCTCTACGGTTAACTAGTGCTGGGATTAAAGGCATGTGCTACCATGCCTGGCTCTGTTTCCAGTGTGGACTTGAACTCACAGAGATCCAGATGAATCTCTGCTTCCCAAATGCTAGGATTAAAGGCTTGTGCTACCGCTGCCTGGCCTCTGTGTTTAATATAGTGGCTGGCTTTTTCCTCTGATCTCCAGGCAAGCTTTATTTGTTAGAGCACAAATAAATTATCACCACAAGGGCCTGGTACAAGGAAGTCTGTTCATATGAGAATGCCCTTGAAGGGGATACTGTGTTTCTGGTCACCTCATGCTTCTTTTTTGATTTCTGGCTGAGATAAGGGAAAAAGGCCTTTTCTACCACGTACTTTTACCATGATGTGCCACAGGCCCAAACAGCATGGGGAGTAACCATAAAACCTCTTAAGCCACCAGTCAAGTTAAAAATCAAAGTTTACCATTATTAAATTGATTACATCAGGGATCTGTCGAAGTAAGGGAATCTCATTAATACGTGGGTATTAACAATGGCATGAAAGTGTTATGGGAGGGGCATGGGTGGTTTAATATTTAATATTTTTGGTTGGCAACTTAATAATAGGGCAAAGTTTAATAAGGTGCATATTCCCTGATCAATCACAAATTAGATATTAGCAATTCTCCTAATAATAAAAATGTATGGAAGCACAACATTGCATGTAGTTTTAAATTTTAATGTGTGTTTTTAGTAGTATAACGTTGGCAATAACTGAGATATCTGAAATACTAAGTGAATAATAGTAGATCCATGACAATAATACTATGTGACTAATGATGAAGACTCTGTATATATTTATTTGTATATAAATATATTATTTACAAAAAATATGTTAATATATAAATATATTTATTTATAAAGAAATATGTTAACAGTGGCTAAATGAAAAACTTTTGATTTCAAAAATTTATGTTCAGTGTGGTCCCAGAAGATGACCTCATGCAAACAATGATTAACTTTTAGTTGTAGGATTATGTATGACTTTTTAAAAAGTAAGTAAATTCAGTATTTTTTTATTCAAATAAAACAGGACTACAGAATTAAAGAGGACTTCTCATTGTCATTCTAGTTTTTTTTTTCAGCAAATCACACTCGTTCTTAACTCTTTCTGGATTTCTCTTAGTTTGTTTTAGCCTTTCTGATTCCTCTAAACAACATAATCTCATCCACTTGTTGGCCCTTAGGTGTCAGGGAGAAGTTACTGTGTATCAGAGACATGATGTCCTCAATTCTTTCCCATGCTAACAGTGTCTCTTTTGTCTTAGCTACCAAGTTCTCAGGGGAGTATTTTTAAATGATAGCTTTAATGCCAATAAAGCTTCTTGTTCAGTATTTTCAACCTAAATAACTGTTCCTTCAGTGTTCATGTATTTAATCTTTTGGATACACAATAAGGAATACTCCCGAATACCAAATCTTATGTGTAAATGTTGTTCCATGGGACTATACTTTTCTTACAGTTCATGTCAATTTAGTGATTGGATTAGATTTCGAGCATTTGAAGTTTCTCACAGGAATATTCTTCATGGTAACTTCATCTCTCTAGTCTGAGTAATGTAGTCAGCTTAGATTTTTGTATAAACACATTTGAAGAGATTTTAGAGTGCAAAGAGATTTGAAGGTAATTTAAGAAAAGTCAGATAAATATAGGGACACAGGAGGTTTCCCATGTTTCATCTCAAATTCCAGAGTGTTGGAATGATTTTAAAAAGCATCCAAGTGCTTTTTGAAAGACTGCAACCTTCAGATATTTTCTTGATACCCAGATGCTTCTCTTCGAGTTTTGCAAGGTAAATGAAAATGCTGCTCTGTCTTTTCTTTCAGATCCACATTATTATTGGGGATGCTTATATCTTACATGCTGTGATACTCAGGACCCATCTTAATTAGGAAGTAACTGGAGGCCAATTTACAAAAATTACCTTTAACTTCTGTTATAGTTTAAATAATTTCACTAGATGGAGTCTTTTAATTGTTTACAACTTCATTTCCTTCACTGGGCCTTAGTACTTGAGTTTCACAAATGAAATTCTTTTAATTGGGATATACTTTAAGTAATAAGTTCATTTAAGTCATGTCTGGAGTTACTTATCTTTATTGCTTGAACTTGGTGACAGTTATTGATTGCTTATAGCTATGTGGTGTATAGGGTTTTAGTTTTCAAATTTATACTTACTTTTAGGACAAGCCAACATAGTTATACAGCTCATCTAGCTAAATATGCAATAGTCTAGAAAGGAAATGACTCTCCTCAAACTTTAAATTGCTGATCAGGTTTTTTAGTTGATAAAGATGTTTGCTACCAAGCCTGATGACCTAGATTCAGTCTCCAGGACCCATATGGTGGAAGGAGAGAACCAACTTCCACAAGCTGTCCTGTGGCTTCCATGTGTGTCCTGTGTTATGTCTCTTACCATAAATGAATGAATGAATGAACAAATAAAAAGATAAATAAGCAAATGAATGTGATAATTTAAAAACAATTTAACTGTTGATGGTGAGAAACATATTTGGTGAAAAAATCCAGGCAAAAATAATTCTATACATCATATTCCTGGTTATACAAAAGAAATCTCTTCATAATACAGTGGGAATATAAATATTTTTATAGATCTTGAAATACAAACAGTCTTTCAGAAAGTCAGTATGGTATCTGTCAGCAAAGGAACAGTTCAATTTATGGGAAAGTAAAGGAAGCTATTTCCAAGTTAAAAATTAATACAAAAGCAATGACTTATGGCCTTTTTCAGAGCTCATACCCATAGACAGGAATGTACATGAGGACATGCATACATTTGTACATGCCAGATGTTCAATGACTTGAAAGTAGGCAGTATGGAAATCTAAATGACTAGGTAAAATAAGACCATTTGAATGATGAGAGATGAGAGGAGGAAAGGGTCAGATGGCATGGTCATGGTTATATTTAGCCATGGATATTACCTATAAGAGATTGTCTATCTTAGGGATCAATTGTACGTGGTTTGCAAGAGATGGGGCTCATGAGGATACAATGAAAGATCTTGAGTTAATGAGGACTGTAACCCTCTATTGGTCTCCTTGAGTATTACTTTCAATTTAAGAGAAACAAATCAACAAATCATTTTTAAAAACTAATTCTCTTCCTAGTTAGTGTCTGCAGGTGCACCTCTGCTGTATCCTTAAAGTAGCATGGGTCTTCACCTCGATGAATAACCCAAGGTTCAGTTTGTAGCACATGCAGTTGTAAAAGAGAAGACAAAAGGCATAGTAATGGATTGGACCCATATTGTTGTCCATAAATTAGAAAAGGTTCTTGCTTTGCATTTGTCTATTGTGTTATCGAGTATTCCTGAAAGAGACTCATCATTTTTCATTATGATAGAAGGAGTTATAACAGTTGTCTCTATTGACTCTAGTCCTAGCTTAAAATAATGCAGACATCAAAGCCATTTCAAACAAAGTGAATCAATAAAAAAGAATACAATGAAAACAAAAACAAATAATGAATAGACAAGAATAGACAAACATAGTGTATATAGTGTACCAGGCTTTTCTAGATTATATATATTAGTGTATCAGGCTCTTCTAGATGTTATGTATATATCTATTCCATTAGAATGTATGATGTTTAGTCATAACATTTCTATTTTATCATATTTTCTTGATTAGAAACAAGCAGGAAAACATGGCTTACAGAATCAGCTAAGCAGGGATCATAGGGGCTCACAGAGACTCAAATGGCGATCACAGAGCCTGCACAGGTCTGCACTAGGTCCTCTGCAAATATGTTATGTTGTTGAGCTTGAGTTTTTTGTGGGACTCCTAACAGTGAGAGTGGAGGTGTCTCTGACTCTTTTTGCCTCCTC